>JAHRHZ010000091.1:1144103-1217249 GCA_024137785.1 Ginglymostoma cirratum
GTAAATTATCACCAGCTTCGCTGTCATTTCACTTTGATGATAAGGTCAGTTTTCAGTGGAAGCCCGAGCTGGAGGCGCTTCTTCTCCGCAGCGCACCTGACAGCGGAGGCGGGTCGGTTGGAGTGAGCAGGATAGGCGGTGAGGGCGGTCTAACCGTGTTCGTCCTCCACCCCTGATCCAGCCCCCGGACTCCGTCGCCTCTCCGGACCGCCTCCGGACTCCCTTCCCTGAGGCCCACCCCCCACCTGCAGCTTCGCTCCAGCAGCGCATTGCGACACCAGCCCAGGCCGAGGCGGTGGCCTGGACCCCGTGAGGGCTGCGGGGAAGGTGAGGGGACTCTCCCCTCCCTCACTCTCCACTGACGCCGGCCGCGGGGAGGGCGGAGTGAGACCAGTCTATCCTCCCTCCCTGTTGCTGTGATTCAGCTCCAAGCTCCCATGGCTCCTGCTCGGCTGTGCTGCTGGTACAGGTAGCAGGGACTTGCTGCACCAAAAACAGCAGCCTCTCGAAGCTGTGTCATTGAAAGGTTTGGATTCTCAGGACTCGCTCGGTAATTCGAGACAACACAATGGCGGCGCCTGGTCAGGATGACTGCTCTGTCCGAGTTGCTGTAAGGTGAGGGGCGGTGGCCAGTCTGTTCTTCGTGATCTGTGTGTCGTGTCCAAAAAAACGAAATTTTCCTCCACAAGCCATTCTTTCCTGCTACCTATCGTTCAGATATACAGGGCCTTTTGCAGTCTGCATTTTTAATATTTGATCGCGGCGGGACTGTAACATCGTGTTCACAACCTTGGGTGCCGAATTAAAATATCTTGCATTATTTCTGTAGTGTGCATGCAAGTTCTTAAGGGTTTTGATGTCGTACGTGTAATATGTTGGTCAGATTTAAACTTAAAATTGCTGTATCGAGATCGTTGAATTCGTAAACCATCTTCTGCAATGGGGCTGTTCTTTAGTGCATGGGATATCTTTTTACACTTTAAAATATATCACCTAACCGTTCCCTCCGTGTAAGTTGCTTATGGTTGACATATGATGTACTGCTTTTGTATCGAGGGAAATAGATGTCTCCACACGTCTTTTCTTGCATAACGTTCAACACCATTCCAGTTTCCACATGTAGCCTATGATATCCAGCTCTACCTAAGCACACCATCTTTCCCGACCAATCTACTGCCTCTGATTTGTCACTCTTGTTCAACATTCTCTAACTGATGAATAGAAATATTCCTAGCTACTGCTGCAGTTGCTCTCCCTGGTGGCCATTAAAACCAGGCCATTGGCAGCCTGGGTGGCACAGTGGTTAATACTGCTGCTGGGTTCAGTTCCCCCCTCAGGCGGCTGCCTGTGTGGAGTTTGCACATTCTCTATGTGTCTGCGCAAGTTTCTTCCCACAGTCCAAAGATGTGCAGGTTAGGTGGATTGGCTGTGCTAAATTGCCCGATAGTGGCCAGGGATGTGTAGGTTGGGTGGTTCAGCCATGGGAAATATAGGGTTACAGGGATAGGGTAGGAGATTGGCCTGGGTGAAAAGCTGTTCGCAGGGCTGGTGTAGACTCATTGGGCTAAATGGTCTGCTTCCACACTAGGGAATTCTATCATCTACGGCCTTGGCATACAGTTTGTTTCAGAAACTGCTGGAAAAGCTCAGCAGGTCTGGCAGCATCTGTGGAGAGAGGCCTGAGTTAGTTCCTTGGTTCTGAGGAAGGGTCACTTGACCTGAAACAATAATTCTGATTTCACTCCACAGATGCTGCTGGACATGCTGAGCTTTTCCAGCAATTTCGGTTTTTGTTTCAGATTTACAGCATCCACAGTTCTTTAAGTTTTTATTCAGTTTGTTCCAGAATTTGGCTTTGGACCTTATCCACTTGGAATAACTAATCATTTCCATAATATCACTTCTGTCTGCTTCATCTTGATTCACAAGTTGATCAGAGGATTATATAGGGTGGACAGTGAGAGCCTTTTTCCTCGGATGGTGACGTCGAGCACGAGGGGACGTAGCTTTAAATTGAGGGGTGATAGAGGACAGATGTCAGAGGTAGATTCTTTACTCAGAGAGTAGTAAATGCGTGGAATGCCCTGCCTGCAACAGTAGTAGACTTGCCAACTTTAAGGGCATTTAAATGGTCATTGGATAGACATAAGGATGATAAGGGAATAGTGTAGGTTAGATGGGCTACAGATTGGTTTCACAGGTCGGCGCGACATCGAGGGCCGAAGGGCCTGTGCTGCGCTGTAATGTTCTGTGTTCTATTGACTGAAACCATTGTTCATATCTTTTGTTATCTTCAAACTTGATTATTCTAGTACTCAGTTCCCATTGCCCTCTTCTTTTCTACCCACCATAGCTTGTAGTCATCCAGAAACTCTATTATGACTGTAACTTGCGCAAAGTCGAATTCTCCTATAACACCAATTTTCAGAGACTATTTTGGCTGCTGATCCAGCAGCATCTGTTGTGAAATTCTCATTCTCTTTTTCAAATTCCTCTACTACCTTGACTCACTTGTCTCTGTAGCTTCCTCGACCACATTGCTCTTTCTCAGATATTTGTACTGCTATTCTGACCTTTCATGTGTTTGTGTTGTACTCTTGGAAGCTGTTCCTTAATGTCTGCCAAGGCTCTGAATTCTACATTTCTCTCCTTCTCAACCTTCGTCCTTTTTAAGATGCTTGTTAAAACCCTACTTTTTTGGTCATCTCTCCAAATGTATCTTTGTGTGGTTTAACATCACGTTCTGTTTAGCATACCTGTGTTGGATGCTTTACAAAGTTAAGTTGTATAAATACATCTTCTCCCGTTCCTGTTTGTTACAACTTGACCACGATTACAGACCATGATTATTGTTTATTTTTCTTCATTCTAGATTCATATTGGTAACCACCCCTTGAGCAGACCTTGCATCTCATTTTGATTGGCGCACCTTTAGTTTTTCAGTAGCTAAACGCAGTAGAATCTGATTATCGAATAAAGTTTATTGCTTATATTGTGCTTTGATCTTCATGACGAATTTATCACGGTGCAACAATACTTTGCAAAGTTCTCGTCTCTAGATGCAGCAAAGACACGTAATTAATATTAACATTTTTCATTTAAGACTAACCTTCAAAGCATGGTAAATTTTAACCATTAAAACCGGAAGCACCTGAGTGTTGAGCTGTCAAGTACCTGCCTCACTTTAGAGTTAAAGGTCTACAGCACAGAAAAAGGCCCGTCAGACAGCTGAATCTTTACCAGTCAAAATCAACCATATAACTACTTGGGTTATAGTCTTGTATAACTTGGAATAGCAATTGTACACTGAATTACTACTAAAATATTGAGGGTTTCTGCCTCTACCATCCTGCGAGGCAGTGAGTTCCAGATTCCCATCACCCTATGGGCGAGAAAAATGTTTCCTCCCATCCTCTCTTAAACCTCTTGCCCCTTACCTTAGGGGCTAGACATTCCCTTCACCAAGGTCCCTGTAATCCTTGTTGCTTCCCAGGGTCTTAACATTCATCATGAATCCCCTTACCTTGTTTATCCTGCCAAAAGCTTACACTTATCCAGATTGAATTTCATTTGCCACTGATCAGCCCATTTGACCGATACTATTTACCACCCCACCAATTTTTGTGTCATCAAAGAATTAACTGATCAGCCCTCCTTCGTTCAAGGCCAAATTGTTTATATATGCCACAAGCAACTAGGGCCCTACCAGTGATCCCTGCAGACCCCACTAGACACTGGCTTCTGGTAGCAAAAACAACGATCGACCATCATCCTCTGCTCCCTGCACTCAACCAATTCTGGATTCAGTTTGCCAAATTTCCTTGGATCCCAAGGGCACTTCCTCAAATAACTTCAGTTATAACTGTCAATCAAATTGTTACTTAAGAATTATTACACAGTTCCAATTGCATGATTGAACTGAACAGAATACCCTAACCGATTTTTGACCAGTTCCAAATATAATCTGTGAAAATGGTCCCCACTTAAGTACAACCAAAAAACATAAAGCAGAGCCAGCTTCTGCAGTTTGCTTGTTTACCTGAATGCCACTGTATCCTTCATAGTCTGCTTAAAAAGTATTTTATGGGTGAAGATAATCTAAATTTGATGTAACATGTAGAGTAATCAATCATGCTTAGTCCCTTGGACCTTTTTTATTTGAGATTGTATATTGTTGATTTCTCAGTGTAATCTTAAATCATTGATTATTGATTTTCATTACCTGTGCAACAGGATAACTTTTTTAACGTAATAGACAGGAGATTTTGATCTTTGACAAGTCACTGAAAATGTAGCTAAGGCGGTGAGACAAGTGAAGCACCTGAAGAGTTCATGAACCAGTTTGAGATCAGTGTAACAAAGAAATCTAGAAAGGTGCTATCAAGTCCAAGTGATATGAAGATAAGTTTGAAGTGAGAAAGGTCATTTAACTCATAAGACATCAGTTCCACAGACCATGTACATGTTACCATACGTAAAGTACCTTCCAAATATTCCATTTTAAATTTATTTTGTATTAGCAGCAGTAGCATGCGCTGATAAGTGCATAGCTCGGAGGCAGTTTACAAAGGTTGCCTGAGTTATCCCTAATGATGCCAGGTATCTGTGTTTTTAGATTTTGAAATACTGCGGTGGGGGTGGAGGAAGAGTTTGAAAAAAATCATTTTTTTCTTACTTTGAAGGGTCAGTATTTAATTTTCATTGATTCTGTTGTGTCTTTCTCTGTGAGACAGTATGCGATTTTTGTGGTTTGCTTTTATCAGTGGCTAGTGTATTATTTGAGTTAGAAATCAGTGTTAACAAGATCTGTGGTATGTTCAAGGAAACAGTTGCCTAATTTTGCAGTTTGTGCTATTTGTGCTCTGTTCCCTCGCACAATGTAAACATTTGTTTATGCAGTGATACAGTTGTCCTGCAGTACAGTAGTAGAATAAATAGACTATGTTGTACTCTGTTTTATCCCAAGAAATTGGTCCGTTTCTTTGGTAAATCTCAAAATAGGGTAACGGTTCATTCACTGTGTATTGATTGGTTCAACCAATATTAAATCAATTTGTAACCATGCTGTTAACAGGTTGGAATCGATCAGAAGCACAGCTGCACTTGCTGTGCACACTGAAAACTTTTTCTCTGACTCGTACAGGACACTTGTTGTGAATGCAGGGTCTTACTATGGCATCGTGTGTACTCAATGGTAGCCTTTTTCTGAACATTCACGTCTATCTTTCAAACTTGACAAACAAAAGAATAAAAATAGAAAATGCTGGAAATACCCAGCAGGTCTTACAGAATCTGTGGAGAGAGACAGCTAAGTCTCTGACCTTTACATCAGAAGTGGAGCTAAAACATAATATTGTAGGTTTTGACGAATTGAAAGAGGGCGTGGGAAGATGAACTGTAGACAAGCTCAATGATGGGTTGAAAGGAAGCTGAAATTGGTAAAAGTTCCTTGGTGCAAATCCAAAGGAATCGGTGATGAGACAAGTAAAGAAACAAAAGTGGGGCTTGGGTCTTTTGATCAGTGTCAGAAATCCTATTTTTGGACAAAAAAGAATGCGCTCTCCTTTGGAGGAGACATCAGGATGAGGGTTGGGGTCGGGGCTACACTCGGTCTCCAGTTATCCAGAGAGCAGAAGATCTGAGCCTTGTATCGTAAGGAATTATGATTGGCAGGATTGTTGCTGTCTGAACTCCGATAGAAAATAAGAGCAAAATTTTACGTTTTAGATATTTCTGTTTTTTGTTTAAAGGCACTAACTATCTGTCTTGAGGCCAGAAGTATTTAAAGTGTCCATTTGAAAGACTGCATGCCGTTTTGCGAGCTTGGATTAAGCTTCGAACAATGTCACAGGCCAAGTTAATGACAGTCAGCGTGGGAGAATGGTGGAGAATTAAAATAGTAAACTACTGGAAACTTAGCATCATGCAAAACGAATGGAGGTGTTCTGCAAAGTGGAATTGCGTTTAGTCCTGTCAATGTAGAAGGGAACCGCATTGTGAGCAGGGAACGATGTATGCTGTTAATGAAGTTCAAGAAAATCACTTTCAGTTGGAAAGCATTCAAGCCTTAGTGAGTGGTAGTGGATGCTTTGTTCACCTCAGCAACTTTAACTAGTCTTTGTGTTTCAGGATTATTTAAAACCAGTTAGGATGCCTAGGATTGCTAGTTAACAATTGGCCATTTAAGAAAATGGTTTGAAGGTTTGTTTTCCTCCTCAGTTCTTCCCCATTTGTGTGGTAGCATCTCTTTATAGGAGTGGCCATTTTATGCCTCCAATATGATCTGCCATTTAGTGTTTGAACTCTGACACAACTCCATATACCTGTCTTGGCCCAATATTTCTTATGGCACTAACAAGAATTTGTTAACCTCATTAATGAGATTGACTGAAGTGTTTCCAAGCTGCACTCCTCCAAGGTCTGGCTCTGATGTTTAAACCATGTTCCCTCATCTGGGACACAACTGTGGAACGAGGATGGGCAGAAATTCTGTTCTTATTTTGAAAACTGCAATGAAATTGCACCTTAGCCATTTAAATTATCGGGAATATATCCTACTTTGACATGTCCTTTTTTTGTGATTTTGTTTCCATCTACATTGCTAACAACGTTCCTTATCCTTGTGTCATTAGCAGATTTTTTTTCTGAACTGTATTCAGATTGTGTATCTGTTGAGTCATGAGAGTTTATATAGTCTAAAGTATTTGATTTTCATTGCCTATTCTTCTAGTTGTGTTTGCACCCAGATTTTAGTTGTACACTGCTTTCTGAGGTAGCTCTCATTATCCTACAGCCCATCTCCCAGGCATCCAGCCAACAGTGATGGTCGGTGGCAGTCCTTTTTTATATACGAATTAGATTTAATGTGCTTCTCACCATGTTTCCTGAGTAAAGCCTTTATAAGTATACAAATTGCAAAGTTATATGTAACTATTTTTGGTGAAAGTGAGGACTGTTCTGTTTAAAATCAATTGTCATAGAGATTTGGCATTAAAACTGTTGCAAAACTAGGCATTAATCTGAAATGGAAAAGCAGAAGATCGGGCAAAAAGAATCCATGGTTTAACAGGCTTTTTTGGACTAAGATATGACAGTCTACTGAGAAGTGAACTCACTGAGTATGAATTGATTTAACTGATAAGTTACTTGAACAAAAGGGCAACTAAAGTTTTATTGAGCAAAACTATTTCTGGGAGACAGCTGCTGGGGATGTGGGCTCATTTTCCTGAAGTTTACTTTTTTTTTATATGTAACTTTTATTTACAGTTTGCTTTTGGTTTCAAAGCTACTTTGTGCCTGAGAGAATATTCTCTGCTTTTTGTATCTCTCGATCTAAACTAAAATCTAGCATGGTTTTTCTCTGAATTGAGGTGTATAGGATTCCATATTGTGCTCAGTTTCTTGTCTGCAGGAATTGGGCTGGTACTAACTAGAGCTGTTGCTTAACTTTAGAGGTTCAAAAGAGTTGTTACTACAGATCAGTCCTGATTAGCCAATTTTCAGCTGAAAGCGCAAAGAAAGCCTGATGGAACAAATATCCTCAGTGAAACTAGTAACTTGTCGACTTATCCTAAAATGTTGACACAACCTTTAGCTCTTGGATTTAGTTATTACTAATGTCCCTTGTCTTTGTCTTTTACAGATAATGAGAAATTTATTTAACTTTTGTATTGCTGCCTTTGTTGGACTTGTATTGCAAATTATGGGTATAATTGTGTCCAGCAGTTGCTTTGGATTGTTGATATATAGTTTCTGTGTTGCCTTATAATCCAAATTTACATTCTAAATTTTCACAACTGGATATGTTGATGATAAAGAATAAGATTCATTGTAGAGCTGCTTTTATAATTTGGGAGGAAAGTAGCTAGAGAAATCTTAAGTTAGGATTCAAAGTGGCAGTCTATTATCTGATCAAGTGATTGAGTAAAGGGGTCATGTAGAACCGTTTAACATAGCTGTCTTGTTCTTGATTAAATTGCAAGCTTGTAATCATTCTCTTTTTAACTATATAGAATTGTTCATGTGTTTAAATTAAAAATGCCTTTGAAGCTGTTTGTGTATTTGTTAAATTTAAGTTTTTAAAAAGTCTTGGCTGTTTATTACATAGAACTGCAGACAAATATTTAATTCTTCTCTGCTCCACACGCCAAACATTTTTGATTAAACAAGATTGACAAAATGTTGTGCGGAGACAAGAATTCAGACAATCTGAAGATCTCAACTTTATATGGCAAATCTATTCTGTTTTCAATCACTTAGCTGTTAATGTGACAAACGTGAATGCTAAATTATTTTTAATTTGCTGATAATGCATATGGGGTGAATTCTAAATTGGAAATAGATTTTCTTTCATGTTTTGAATCAAAATTGTTAATAAGACTAGTTAATTGTACATTTTGAGAATTAACACTGTTTACCTCCATTTATTGATGTCTGGGCAAATAGGATGAAATTTCATCCAGTACAAATAGAATGGAATAGTTGGTTGACCTGCTTTGATAAGACGTGTAGGTGTGAGGGCTTCCCCTTGCAACTTGTCACTTGTTGTGCAAATGCATTAGTTTAACTCTAATATTTGAAGTTAATGTTTGGCTTTCAGTTAGTTTCTGGATTTGTATGATTCTACATTGTTGCATTAAATGTTATTAGTGGTGTAGTGCATTGTGATATTACTGTAGACTTGTGTGCAACAACAACTTTACAAGTTTCAAGAAAATTTAAAGGTAACTTTAAAGGTTGATTATTGCATTTCTTTAATCTGCCCCTTGTTTTTCCTTTATCATTTTATGTGCTGTCTTTTTGTTTTGTCTCCATTCCATTCAAAGGGATTGATTACTCAGTGTAAATTTTGAAGGTTAAATGAACGATCTCTAGCGAACAGTAGTTGTGGATTTGGAAGAAAAATTTTGGTGAATCTTCACATTTCCAGAACTTGGTAATCTACGTGGAAGTGCATGTTGAGCTGTTGAAAGCGCTGATTCTAATTTCACATCACCTGGATTCAGCAACTTTGTAAAGTAGCGTGTTTATGGTGCCAAATTATGAGGCAAGGTAGAATTAGATGAGTCAGCTCAAATTCTAAATAAGTAGGTCAAAAAATATGAAGAGTTTAACAATAGCAGATATCTGAAAAGCAAATTACAAAACGTAGGAAGAAAATGAGAGCCGTGTCCTCCTATTAACTTTACTTCACTAAAATGCCTAATTTGGAAAGATATGTATTAACTTGTGTTAATCAATTTTGGACTAAAGTTAAGCCGTAGATATTTTACAACTTGTTAATTCAGATTTCCAGCATCTGTAGTATTTTGCTTTTACTTTCCAATATGATGGCTTGCACCATATTGGTTAATTTGGTTAATTATTGCCTGATGTGGTTTAAGAGCCTTTCTCTGGCTCATCAGTCTACACCACAAATGCTGCAGAAGTCGTCACTGGGCAGATGTAGCGTACAATTCGCTGGCCTCTATTTTCTCTCTGTGCTTTTCTCATCCAGTTGAGCATTCTGTTTTTCCTCATTTCAGCAAATGCCCCTTCAGATAGTTAGCCTTCAGAAATCACTGCCACCGACAACTGTCTCCCAGTTGTCAGTGTTGGTGTCTGCCTACTTCAAACCTTGTTTCCAGTTGCCCTTGGAGCAGAGATATTGACATCCAACAGGAAAATGGGAGGTGATTTTTTTTTTTAAAAAGGGCCCTCGGGAGGTGGAAGTGTCATAGTGAGGGAAGAAAGCATTAAAATTCCAGCAAGGAACAGAAGATTTCCATCAGCCAGGATTATGACAGAGGAAGGAAGGGTAAATTTACTGAATTCTGAAATCCAATTTAACTTTAACTGTATGACTTGGTCTTACTAAGTACAATACCACTCCAGGTACAAGTGTGTCTAGGTAGGGTTCACCGATTTATTAGGTTATCAAAACAATTGTAAAAGAAATGACACTTTACCAGACTGTGGACTCAGCCATCCCACAACAAAATACCGATCCTTAGATGGCTGGGGTGCTGTATCCTCTTTTTACCTCTGTGCATATGTAACTGTCATAAAGCAGACTTTGTTAACCCCTTCCAAATCTCAGCCTCTGTGATATTCAGACATGCCTCTGAATCTTGATTGTTCCAGTCATTGCATAATTAGATTCTTATTTGGCTCAGTGCATAATATTTCAATGGTCATCTGTTGACATCGATTCCAATTATCTACAAATTGATCTTTTAGAATTTTAATTAACCTGTTTGGACATGTTATGACATACCTGCCAGGGCAGGTGGGACTTGAACCTTGACTTTCTGGCTTAGAGATATGGGTACTACCACTGACACAAGATCCCTAGGCAAGCGTGAAGTTTCAGATCAGATAGATGTCTAAGTGGGAAAACTGTGGCTGGGTCAGCTGCTTGGAAGGCATCTATGCTGCACACTGTATTGTCGTCGCTGACTGACTGACCTCTTAAGATCTCTTCACTGGTGTGATCACCCTGGTCATTACCACTTGTACTTTTTTAAGGATTTTCATACTTACCACTGATAGAACATTTCAATGTCTTCTTTGCCTATCTGTTTAAGATAGGGATGTACTCTGCAGTCATTGTCTCAGTTTTTGTTTAGTTGGTAAGAATTTCTCATTAAATGGAGTCCATGGCAGTGACTGCTTGTTTCTTTTTTTAAGCCATCTCCTTGGTGATGTTTGTCTTTATGGGTGTCTGGAGCCAGTTTCTTAACTTTTAAAACAGAATGCAGTAGATAATTTGCTTGTAACCATTAAACTAGACAGCGATAAAGCAAACAAAGTGATAATGCAAATTATAAAAAATAAATGATACTTTGTGCACATTGTTATAACTTCAGGTGTATAACAAACTGTATAAAAGATAGGAGGTATTAAGATATTCCTATCCGTTGAGTCATTACTTGGTCTTCAGTAAAAATTTAAAAGGATAACTTAATGCAAATTACATTTGGTCATATCTAATTACTTCTTTTCTCAACTCTAAATTAAATCAAAGCTAATATAGAACACAGCTACTGCATTTTCTTTTCTCCTCCCTTCTGCGCTAAATCTCTTTTAGTCTTCCTTTTATTGATAACCTCATAACCTTCTGATAAGTGTTCAGTGAGTTCAGAGAATATGATCATGTTTAACCTTGATTGAAAGTTCTCAGTGCAGCTCTGTAAAATCTTAACCTCTTTGTCAAGAGGTTAAGTATCGTTGCGTGATATAAAGTGAAGTCTATGTAGGTTATGGTAAGGCAGAATAATACAATATTCAGTTAATTGATATTTATACTTGTGATTATAAATAAGTTAATCATGAAATGTCAATCTTTCTACTAGCCCTACAAAATCCAGGGGTGCGAACTAAGCTGACTAATTGTGAGTCCTTACCTTAAGCATGAGCGCACACCATCTTCATTTCATTGGCTGTGGTATACTATCCCCCATTTCTTTCACATGTTACCTGAGAAAAAAGGGATTGTTGGCTAAAGTTAAATATTAGTGAACCCTAATAAGCTGTAAAATGCTGAGCATAATGATGAGATACTGTCACTTGAGCTTACATTGAATTTAATTGGAACGATACCTTGATTATACCATATTTTTGTAAACTAATTGTTTTTTTTGGCTGAAAAGGAAATTGGATTGTCCAAATATTTAAGGTAAGCAATGTAAATACACATTTTGTTGATCAAACAATTTGAATTGAGTAGCTTCAAATTGGGATGAGAATCTGATGTATAAACATGTACAAAGTTGTAGTTCCATGTGTTTTATTTTGGAAAGTTGTTTACAGTAAGTCAAAATGTTAATAGAACCAAAAACAGAAATTGCTGGAAAAGCTCAGCAGGTCTGACAGCATGTGAGGAGAGAAATCAGAATCAACTTTTTCCTAGCTATCATCCGTTCTAAGGAAGGGTGACTAGATCTGAAACATTAGCTGATTTCTCTCCACAGATGCTGCCAGACCTGCTGAGCTTTTCCAGCAATTTCTGTTTTTTTTTCTTATTTCCAGCATCTGCGGTTTTTATTTAACAGAAATAAGAATTTGATTAACTTGAAATACTAAACTGTCATGTTCCAAATGTTAGTAACTTGGCCTTTTTTCACAAATTTTATTAGCTGCTTGGTTTGAATATATGTGGATTATTTTGTAACTGGCTGTGTCAGTTACAGGCTGGCAGCAGTTATTTGAAGTGAAGATGTCAGCAGACATGTTGTTCAGCAGGAATAATGTAGACACTGTTCTAAGCAGCAGCTGAGGTATGAGGCATCATGGGATTTTCTAAATAAATTTCAAGTCAAAAGATTAAAGTTTTCCTTGGCTAATGCACCCTGTGTAATCAAAAATACGGTTTTGGTGCTGTATTGAGTTTTGCCAGTTAGGCAGAAAAATGATAGTAGTTGATATTTTTCTATCATTATTTCAAAAGTGACTTGTAGGTAAATAAGGAACAAACTAGTGATGGGGTGTGTCATTGTAAAGGAAAATTAAAAATTATTAGGTATTTCTTGGGGATTATCCAGGTCCTAAAGTGTGAATTTTGAAGCTTGGTACAGTGTCATCACGTATTTATAAAACAGTAGTTTTCTTCTGTCTGGGGTGTTTCCTCGTATAGTGTACCATGTCACTGACAAGATAATGCTGCGTTACTGATGCTACAAGATACCAACCTTCTATGTATCTGATATTTAGGGAACATTCTCACCAGGCAGAAATGGGTGTGGAGATGCATTTGCTTAAGATGTGTGTAATTGTTCTGTTTTCCCCCAACATCTTGTACTGCTCATTGTTTACACCACACTGCATGATGTATTTTCTCTTACCCCCACAGTTAGGAATTTGCTGTATTTGCCTGCTTTCTAAGTTTGTTTTTGAAACAAAATTCATTGTTCTTTTCTCCTCCTTTGCCGTTTCTTTAAAAAAAAGTTTCCTGTTGTAGGGTTTCACTTCTTAAAATTGTTTTTATCAAACCACCTGAATATGCTAGGAAACACATCTGGATCATCACTTCCTGAGTGGGATTTGAATAGATTTTTCAGGCTTGGATAGTACAGTTGCACCGCAAGACTCCTACTTCTTGCTTAATTGTTGTTTTGCAACATGCACGTGATTACTTTTCCTTCCAAGTCTGACCACGATCAGGAACAGGTGCCTAGTTGTCATGATCTAGGCCTGACTGACTTCTAGCTATCAGTGAGCTTGCCATCATAGTATATCTTCATGAGAAATATCAGCTTTATTGACCCAAAAGACCAAGGCACAAACAATGCCTTTAATTCAGGCTGTAGGCTTCATTTGCAAGAGCAATTTGTGTGGGAGAAACTTTTTGGAATCATTTATGGCAAACAAAGGATGTCTTATGAAGAGTGTTTTAAGAATTATTTTTAATTTGAGTTTGAGTTGGCCAGTATGATTGGTCATGTGTATGCTGACGTGAATATAGCTGAAAACTGATACAAAATATTTTGTCATTACTCTTGTTCGATGGCCGATCCAACTATTACATGAATTGAAAGCAGTTTTTCTCCATTTCTAATTACTAAAGTAACTAGTGTGGTTTGCTTAAGAGTTTATTTTGGAAGCATGAATTATATGGGGAGATATCCTGTTGTTCAGACAATGGTTAATAAAAGTCCTTTTTGCAACTTAAAGAATTTTTTTTACTGTCTGATGGTACTTGATCTGAACAATGGAACTTTATTTTATTATTTGTCTATTAGCATATCCATGTGAACAGTAAGAGGGGAGGTGTGGTGGTGGTGGTTGTGGTTGATGCCTGAGAATAGAGGAGGAGCGCATGTGGTCTCCAAGAACATGGTGAGAAATTCATGATATTTGCACTGAAATGAAGGTATTTCTACATCAATTTCCACCCCCTTGGGAATCAGGACGTAACAAAATGAGAACTCACTTGCTCCTCTTTGAATAGTACCATGAGATCTTCTACATGACAGCATAACTTAAGAACATAAGAGTTGGTAGCAGGTGTAGGCAATTCAGCCCCTTGAGCCTGCTCATTGCTGATCTCATCTCAGCCTCAACTCCACTTTCTTGTCTGCTCTCCATGACCATTTATTCTACTCTGAGTAAATTTGAGGAGCCAGAAATTTCAATGTCCTACCATCTCCGATTGGAGCAGACCTCAAGTTAAACATCTCATCCAAAGGTAGCAAATCTGGCAATGCAACGCAAAAGTGTCTGGAATTAGGCTTCAACTTATTGAACCATGGATCTTCTGACTTGCATATTGCAGTGCTGCTGCTGAACTAAGACTAATGCCCAATGTTGATCGCTTTAGATTTGTTCTTTATAAACTCCAGGCTTCTCTCTTTTATGGTGCATAGATCTTAGATTTTACTTCCCATTACATCTGTATTGGAAGAAAATTACTTTTGTGATTTTTTAAATTTGTTCAAATTTAAATATCGTGTAGATGATTAACTGACCTTTTTAATGGACTGAGTTTCTTTTTGGTATGTGCATGTTAGATAATGGAAACGTTTGCATTGGATTAACCTTGGGAGATGGTGGCATAGTGGTAATTTTATTGGATTAGTAATCCAGTAGCCCAGGTTAATATTCTGGGTCATGCGTTCAAATTCAGCCATAGCTACTGATTTAAATTCATTTTTAAACTTGGTATTGAAAACTAGTTTCAGAAATGGTGACTATATCATTGGTGAACCAGATTGATTATAGGAACCTGTGTTCTCTTGGAAGGAAAGCTGCCCTCCGTACCTGTGGCTATTAATGTAAAGTATTCTTATGATTGCGTTTACTTGTAATTTTCTTGAACTGAGTAAGTGGTTGCCTAAGTGTTTTGCAGGGACTGTCCTTTGAAAAGTGATCTGTTGCACTAGAAAAGATTAGTGATCAGCTTTGAAAGGCTGGAACATGTGTATAAGTATCTTCCCCTCTAAAATAGCAGATTGAATTGCATTAAATCTGGATGTGTGCTTCTGCTTTAACCATTAATTTACTAAGTTTGCAGGATATTGAACTTCATGACATTCACCAAAAGGTTGTAGAGTTGGTAGAGTAAGCAAAAATATGATTGTGGATGCTGAAGCCTTGAGAAAACTCTTGCAATTCCTGCAGTGGAATAGTTTTCTCACTGTCAAAGTATACACTGGCAACTTTAAGAAACTGTACGGCAGAAGATTTGCGTGAAACTGGATCTTAGTAATTTGAGGCTTCTGAAAGCAAAAATTTGGGAGAATAGCCTTTTGTCGTAGTTTTATATCACATGATAAATGGACTTATCACCTAGAATAGCTTGAATGGTTCTGAAACTTGGAGTGTTATCTTTGTGGTTTTAAGATAAAAATACATACTGTTAGTTTGTTTTGACTTCTGCTGAAGCAGTGAATGTTCAGAGTTTCAAGATTGGAAATCTGATCAAGAAAGTTTATCTTTCTCAGGTTGAAGTCTGATAACTCGCATAAGGTTTACTTTTCTAATCAATTAAACCAAGGTGGAGAATTATCAAAAACGTAATCTTCAAACTTGCATTGTGTGAGATCAACCATTCATAAATATTTGGATTAGCTGAAATTTATTTTTTAAAATAAAGACTCAAATTAGATATTGTAAGATAAACAAACTGGTTTATGAGCATCTTTTGGGCATGATTTTGACATTGGCTTGTATTTAATGGAGTCTTTATAGTCTTTAAGTTGTTTCTTCAAGTTATCAGTTTTTACCATTTGGGCGTCTGCATTAACATGGTGTGTTCATTATTTTGATACTGTTGTTTTAAATGTTATTTATTGAAAGTAAACTAATCTGAACCTAAATCTCTCGCAGTTGGAGCAAGATTCTTCATGTCTTGTGAACTTGGCAAAAATATTCATAACATCTCAGAACCTTGCCACTTGTGTTTAGTGTCCTTGCCTCTAAACTGCTCTTTGTGCTCTCCTTCTCTGTTTCAAACTCACTTTGATGTCTTTTCGGTTTTCATGAATATACTCTTGTTTTCCAGCTTCTTGCACTTTTTTTGAGGAATGCTCAACCTCTGAGAACTGAAATGTCCCTTACCAAATTTTTACATGCATTCTGTGCAAATGGTTATGGCGCTGAATTCTCTAGGGTCAATCTGGCATTTGATTATGCCGTCCTCCTTCATCTTTACCCTGCTGTTCTGCTCGTTAGAATGTCCTTGCTCCGTATATGAACTCATCCAACTGTTCTGGAGCATTGACTTCTTTACACTCTTATGCACTGCTACCTTGAGAATCTAAGTAATATAAACTCCTTGTCATTTTGATCCTTGGGCTTCACTGTGACAAAAGTAATTTGGATATGCAGGATTAACACGTGCTGATGAATTGAAAATTTATTCTGGACCTTTTTGAGCTGTTTAGCTGCTGTCATATTTGTTTTGAAGCGTAATTTTCTCCTGTCCTGCACCTGCTGAGACTGCAACCTTTTGGCCTCTGACACAGACGCCATTGTCTTGCAACTTCTTGGACCGTATTTTGTCTTTCCATCCCGTTTTTAAAATTAGTTATTTTAATGTCTTTTCTTATGTCTGAGTGAGATTTGAATTTTATCTTTTAATAGCTTTCTTAACTTCCTCTTTGGCTGGAACTTACATATTCGACTCCATTTTTATAATTCATTACTGAACCTACTCCATTCTGTCCATTCCTGAACCCATTCCTTTCCACTGTACTTTTTTTTTAAACACTTCAGAGAGAAGTTTGCTTGGCTCATTGTGTTTACATTACCATTCTGTTCTTTTTTGGTAAGCTAGAAGGCTCTTGTTAGTAGAAACTAGTCCCTGTTTAAGTATCACCACTACGAGTGATTGAGTAACTGTCCTGATCTTGAAATAACGCTAGCAAATGGTGAGTGTTTAAGTCCAGTTTATTCCTGTTATGTCAGTTAATAGTCTGGCTCTCGGACACATCTCAGTTTTTGAGGTGACCGTATCCTATTCCTGGTAGAAATTCCAGGATTGCTGCTTCTGTCCTTTTTATAGAGCCATAGAGATGTACGGCACAGTAACAGACCCTTTGGTCCGACCCGTCCATGCCGATCAGATATCCTAAATTAATTTAGTCCCATTTGCCAGCATTTGGCCCATAACCCTCTTGTCCTTCCTATTCATATACCCATCCAGATGCCTTTCAAATGTTGTAATTGTACCAACCTCCACCATTTCATCTGGCACGTCGTTCAATGCACACACCACCCTCTGTGTGAAAACATTGCCCCTTGGGTCCCTTTTAAATCTGCCCCCTCTCATCTTAAACTAATGCTGCCTAGTTTTTGGACTCCCCTACCCTGGGGAAAAGAGCTTGGCTATTCACCCTATCCATGCACCTCATGATTTTATAATCTTCTGTGAGGTCACCCTTCAGCTTCCGATGCTGCTTAGGACATTTAATTGTGTTAAACGTGCAATAAGTAGTGGCTGTGCTGGTTCTGTCATGAACCATGATGAGGTACTGGTATAAATAAATAAGTATAGGAGCAGGAAATCAGACTGCAATGGAAACTAAAAGTTGCTGAATGAGTCAATAGCAGTGAGTACTGTTAGCCTCATTGTTATTCCTACCCTAAGATTCATGGCCAGTCAGAAAGCAGTTAGCATACTTAAAGCAACAATGTGCAGCAAGTGTCATCAGCTGGAGAAGTGTGATCTCCTGGTTTTGGCACTTTAGCAGCAAGTGCGGCATCAGAGTTTCATAAATTGCATCTTTCTGGATGTGGTCACTCTACAAGAGAAGGGCAGAGGGGAATTGGATGAGCTACAGACAGTCAAGTACATGCCTCATGATCCTTCAGGAATCCCCTGGTGTATCTCACCCTAAGCAAACGGATGCTAGGTTAGCAAAGATGACAACCAAAGAAAGATGCCAGCAATCAGGATGGCATTCCTTCAAGGACATCCCTGGAGGAGAAGCTTTGCATTCTTAAAATTAATGCTTTGGCAGCCAGTCTGTTAAGGAAGAAATTGCTTGTTTTGTTTCTATCTGTTGGAATTACCAGGTAGCACGTTTTGAGCTTAACCTTGCAAAACGAGAAACAAAGTCTCTGTCAATTTAGTTCATTTTATTTGATTTCTGTCATCTTCATTTTTATTGCTTTTCGATTTAACCTTGCTAAACTATGCTGCACACTTGAATCTTGAGTGCAGCTTTGCCCTGCGGTATGTAAGCAAAAGTTCACATGGTTGAGGTTTGGTAACTTTTGAAATAATGTTGATGAATCTCTTTCCATCTCTGCATAAGTAAGAGTAATGTATATTATACATTATCTTCCAGGATTTTTGGCAAAAATAGTAGATATAATTTGCACTGTATGGAGTAAAATATATTGAGTTGATGTCTTCTAGACTTAACCATGAATGACGTATCTAATTTGGACTTTTTTTTTAAAAGGGGCGGATTTTTGTCTATAAATTAATGCCAGGAATATCATTAATCGATATGCAATTCATTAAATTTATTCCACTTTTAAGGCCATAATAAATAGGAACAGGAATAGGCCATTCAGCCCCTCAAGCCTGCTCTACCGTTCAGTAGATTCAAGGCTTGTCTGACACCCCTCATGTCTACTTTCCTGCCCTTTTTCCATAACCCGTCATTCCTCTACTGATCTATCTACCTCAGCCTTAAATATACATGAGCACTCAGCCCCACATCTGTCTGAAGGAGTTCCAAAGACACTTTTTAACCGTCTGAGAAGGAAATTCTTCCTCACCTCAATCTTGAATTGGTGCCCCTTAATTTTGAGGTAATGCCTTCTGATCCTAGACTCTCCCATGAAAAGAAATATCCTCTCGGCATTTATCCTGTCAACACCTTTAAGAATCCTATATGTTTCAATGAGACCACCATCTCTTATAATAACTTCCAATGAGTAGAATCCAAAAATGTTTAACCATTGCTCATAAGACTGTTTCTCCATACCAGGAATCTTAGTGAACCTTCTCTGAACTGCCTCCAATGAAATGATACCTTTCCTTAAATAAGGGGACCAAAACTGCTCTCAGTATTCTAGATATGATCTCACCGGCACTACGGTTACAATAAGACTTCCCTACTTTTATACGCCAACCCTCTTGAAATAAGGGCCGACATTCTGTTAGCCTTGTTGATTATCTTCTGCATCTGTGTACCAGCTTTGTGTTTCTTGCACAAGTACCCCAAATCCCTTTGTGTTGCTGTTTACCAGGATGTTGCCAGGAATGGAGAGTTTTAGTTATAAGGAGTGTGTGGATAGGCTGGGACTTTTCTCATTGGAGCGTAGGAAGTTGAGGGATGACCTTTAGAAGTTTAACAAATCATGAGGGGCATAGCTAAGGGGAATAGCAAAGGTCTTTTCCCTAAGGTGGGGGGAGCTCAAAACCAAAGGACGTATTTTTAAGATGAGCGGGGAAAGAAGGACAGTTTCTTTCAGAGGGTAGTTCGTATGTGGAATGAACTGCTGGATACAGTGGTAGATACAGGTACAGTTCAATCATTGAGAAGATATTTGGAAAGGTAAGTCAATAGGAAACGTACAGAGGGATGTGGGTCTAGTTTAGTTTGAGGAAACTTGGTTGGCATGGGCACGTTGGTCTGAATGGTCTGTTTCCATGCTTTATGACTCTATGACTGTTTTCTCTATTTAAATTATACTGTATTCTCCTGTCAAAAATGAGCATCTTAACATTGACCCACATTTGTGCTCCATTTGCCACCTTCCCTGGCCCTCAATATATAACCTATTTGAATTCACGTCTGAAACAAGTTGTCAACTTCAATAACTTTGAAATCTGACCTGAACTAGTGGTAAAAGATATGCAAGACTTTATTTCGAAATAAATCTCGAGCAGATGAATTTTACACAATTTGTGAGCATGCAAAAATAAGTTGCCATTTTGAATTAAGCTGAATTGAGTTAGTAGACCACACATGGTTGCAGCTAGTAAAAGAAGGGCATGCGCATTAACTTGATTTGAGATTAAAATCAGTGTTTGCAGCCATCCTAGGACCATTTTGTTTCTCCTAAGCACTCGTGTTTTTATTTTAATGCAGAAGTTCAGATTAGCGTGGACGCCATGCATTTTATTCTACGAGAAATGGTGAAAATGTCAGCTTTCTGCTGCCCTTAGCTTGCATTATACATCCTTTCTGGGGATGTGTTTGGAGAGAGACCACTTTCAATTGTGTTAAGGGATTATTTTGTGGATCCTTCTGTATACTGGAGGAAAGCTGAAACGGGTACCATGATTAGGATTTGTACTATAAATTACTGAGAGGGGTCTGGGCATGTTAGGCTTCAAACAAGAATTGTGTACTTCAGTAAAATTTGAGAGTACAACACATGTTTGTGCATTTGCTTAGAAAAGTAAAAAACCAGAATAAGAGAAAAATGGATAGGAAAATGCAAAATTTGAAAAAAAATTAATTGCTTTTGGTGTGAGTAATAGTTAAATACAGGCATGGTGTTGTAAATTGAGCTGGAGCTGTTGGAGTTTGACCATTGTCAAAATCTTGGACACAACACTAGAGTAATCCTTCAATAAGTCAGTTATGCGGAATGTGGTGAAAGTTAGTATACATTACTGGTTCTTGAATGGTTTTACAAGATTCCTACTATTCCTTCCATGTCACGATATGTAAATCTTACACTTCAGTTCATCCAAGTAATTTCTTCTTTTGCTGTGTTGGGAGCAGGGCAGGGGGACTTGGAGCTCAGTTATCAGACTTCTATCATTTTGAAGGCATTGTGTACTGAGTTATGTTTGTTTCCCATTCAAGAGCTTCTTCAAGTGGATACTTTTGGAATGTAATGCTCAACATGAGCTAGGAGTACACAATAAGAAATTGTAACTTTGTAGTTAATTAGCAAATAGATTTTTTTATATGCAATTACTGATTATTAAGTAAATGACTGCTAACAATTTTATTCTGTGCCAATAACTTATTGGTCCCAAAGTAGTTCTGTTTGTATAAATTTCTCCTTTTCTACGCTGCCATTCATTGAACAATTTTGCTTCTGTTAGCAATCATGACCAGCTTCTGGCCATTAATGTTGTCTTTTGGGGTTCTATAATGTG
This sequence comes from Ginglymostoma cirratum, assembly GCA_024137785.1. NCBI lineage: Eukaryota > Metazoa > Chordata > Chondrichthyes > Orectolobiformes > Ginglymostomatidae > Ginglymostoma > Ginglymostoma cirratum. The sequence continues at coordinate 1,165,156 of JAHRHZ010000091.1, forward strand.
CCCATTTGATTTGTTTTGGCTATTTCTACACCGGGAGCCTTGTGTCTTTCCTCGGCAAAGTTTTTAAAGTAAATGCCTAAGGTAATCACAGAGAGATTGTTTGACCATTTAGTTCTGCATTAGTAGAAAATAAGTTGTCTTTTTGGAGTATAAAGTAGTTTCTTAAAAACTGGATATGTAGGTGAGAATGTTAATTTACAAAATACCCAAATCTGAATTATAATCCTGGATTGTACATTCTGCACCACCAGCAGCCTAGATTCCATTGTCCTGTTAATTCCTATTCTTCATTATATCATATTTTGTATGCTACTTAATTGCACTTAATTATTCAAAAGAATTGGTGACATCTTGTAACTCTTTGTACCAGTATTTAGCTGGCTGTTTTGATATTGCGATATTGCAATATTGCAAAGGCTGCAAATAAACAGAGACCTCCATCTGGTTATTTTTCCCAACATTAGTTGGTTCTCAAACTGAGACCTTTTGAAAATTTATTTGCCTTGTGGTAAATATCAATTCTGGAAGCTAACATAATTTTGAATTCTGGAAGTCTGAGATGAAGTAGCACTACATACTGCTTTGTGATGTGGTAAACTGCTAAATTTTCTGCCTACACTTTGTAAATAAGACTAGCTTAGAATGAGATAATACAGTACAATGTCATTTGACCAAGGTGACTTTTGTAGAACTGTCCTATTAGTTCTAGTCATCTGCTGTTTTCCATTTTCCCCAAGGTTTGAGAGCAGAGCTTTGGAGAGGTCATGAGTAAGCAAAATGGTTCTTTTTCTGCTCAAGAAGGCTAAGTCTACAAATTACAGATCAAGTTCACCTTCGTACAGTTCAAAAATATGTTTTCCAAAACAGTGCTCGCAAGTTAATATCCTCTGTGCAGCAACTCTTCTGGTTAAAAGATAATATTTTCGATTTCTGATGCAGTAAAATAAATTGCCTTCTGGATCAAGAACTGTAAAGTAAGGAAATTACAGTAATGACTCAAATAGACATCACAGAAATCTTTTGGAAAGCACATGCATTGAAACATCATGTGTGCAGTATTACCCTGTGAAGTTTTAATATCCTTGATTCAAATGGACATTGAACTTACAATCCCTTCCTTTCTGTACAGAATTCGTCCGCAACTGGCTAAAGAGAAAATAGAGGGATGTCATATTTGCACTTCTGTTATACCCGGAGAACCCCAGGTTGTACTTGGAAATGATAAAGCATTTACTTTTGATTTTGTTTATGACATGGACACTCAGCAGGAAGAGATTTATATGAAGTGTGTTGAAAAGCTTATTGATGGTTGCTTGGAAGGTTACAATGCCACTGTTTTGGCATATGGTCAGGTGAGCACTGTCATATTTATATTGGACATTTTATATTCGCAATATTTTAAAGAAAAGAAACTGTCAAACTATAAATGCAATAAATTAAAAGCTTGCTGAAGTAATAAGCTACTGGAGAGAGCTTAGATTCAGCAGCATATTTCCCGGTTCGGTCTTGTCTTTCGAATATTAGAGGGGGTCGTAGCGACGGATTTGCGGAGCACCTGCGCTCTGTACGCTAATCAACAACACCTTCCCGTTGCGAACCATTGTAACTCCCTCTTCCGCTCCCTTGGTGACGTTCGGGGCCTCTTCCAGTGCCACAATGACGTCACAAGCAAACTGGAGAGACAACACACCTCCTTTTCCGCCTTGGGAGCCTACAGCCTGATGGCTTAAACATAGAATTCACCAGTTTCAAAATCTCTCCACCCTGGCCTCATCCCATATCCAACCCTCCCTCTCATCCCTGTCTCCTTGACCTGACACAACTTGTTCATCTTCACCACGTATCCACCCTATCCTTCCCACTGACAAATCCTCACTATACCTACCCATCCCCATCCCCACCCCTCCAATCTATTTATTTCCCAGCTCCCTTCCCCCTATCATCTCCCCCCTCCCAAAGTCCTGATGAAGGGTCCAGGCCCAAAACGTCGACTCTTCTGCTCCTCTGGTGCCTAGCCTGCTGTGTTCCTCCAGCTCCACGCTGTTTTGACTCTGACTCCAGCATCTGCGGTTCTTGCTATCTCTTGAGCAGAGTTCTGATGTTTCCCAAAGAGAGAAGCACAACTGGAAGGATCCTAAACTCATTCGTGAGAACCTCCTTTGTGACTAATTGCAGAACCTAAATCTTGCAATCAGACTTGCCTTACATCTACAAATCATGTAGTGATGAGAAATGGAGAAAAAGTAAATTTTTGCTTTTGAACACTAAAAGTTAAAACGCCTTTAGTGAAAACCAGTTTAGAAGACAAACAAAACGCTTATTATTTTTGGTTTTTTTAAAATACACATTTGGCCTTTTGCAGACTGGCTCTGGAAAGACATACACCATGGGGACTGGGTTTGATGTCAACATTACTGAAATTGAACAGGGTATCATTCCACGTGCTGTCAAACATCTTTATTATGGTATCGAAGAGCGAAAACGTGTTGCCGTTGAACGTGGATTGCCAGCACCAGAGTTCAAAGTTAATGCTCAATTTCTTGAGGTGTGTAGTTCAGAGTCATAACTTGAGGGTCAAAATTGCTGTACTCAATTTCACCTATGTTTAGCAAGGTTTCAGCATACCCCATTAATAGTTATGTCGTAAACACCATATCACTGATTTTATTTCATCCCATTCGTGATACTTTAATTAGCTAGACAAAGCTGGAAAGTGTCCTGTATCTGAGAATTGCATTCAGCTATAGTTAACATGTTGACTGTCTACATTGCTTAGCATAATTGGATACATGTTTAAATTAGTAGTAAGTGTCGTTCTGGAAATAGGAATGAAGGTCTGTAAATTGAAATATTCTAAAATGCTGTCATCTTGCATGTTTTTGAAATGAATAAATCAAATAAATATGCTGCAAATTTAGATATCTCAAAATAAATTTAGTGAGCATCCAACCAATATTAAAAATAATAGACATTTAGCTTAAGTCTGAGAAACATAGGTGAAGGTTGAATGTTCAGGATCATCTCCAAAGGTTGTCAAAAACAGATAAATTCAAGGCAAGAAGATATAAGCAGGAGGACGTATTTGAATAGATTAGAGAAATGAGTGTGTTCAAAACAGCAGTAGTCAAAATAAAGACAATTTTGCAACAGAGTTGGATACTAAAGCTGAGAGACTATTTATCCTTTGGGGATAAGTGATTGTATTTAGAAAACTGGAATTCCTTGTTTCTATAAGTTTTCCTTTTGACAGTTTTTAGTTCTTAAAACTCTAGTTTAGTATTGCTTTTAAACGTGGCAGACCTAACTCCTCTTGTCATAAATTAATTTATCAGTTGATAGACCTCATATAATGTAATAAATATGATGTTTTTGACAGATGCATTGTTTTGTAACGTCTTCCATTTGTAAGTTCTGAAATTATAATTGGCTCATTGTGATTTTCCTTTCAGCTTTATAATGAAGAAATTCTTGACCTATTTGATTCAATCCGTGACCTTGAGGCAAGACACAAAAAATCAAACATCAGGATCCATGAAGATGCAAATGGAGGAATTTACACTGTGGGAGTAACAACTCGTACTGTTAGCTCAGAAGCTGAGGTAAGAATTGGAGTTTAATCAAAAAAGTAATTAAGAAAATAGAGATGAATGCTCAAGGCAGTTTTTGCCTGAGAAAAAGTGCCCTTCCGCAATGCGATCGGAAGCAAATTTTTTTGAAATGCAGACTTAAAACATCATCCTTGCCCTTATGCAGTTGCCAAAATTTATACAATTAGCAGAATCTTATTTGAAATGTTGCAATATAGAGCATTTAAATTTACAATGCATTTGGAAGTAAAGGGAGAAATTGTGAGACCGCTTGCAGAGATATTTGCATCATCCATAACTAAGGGTGAGGTGGCTCATCTTGTACCCTTAAGAAAGATCATTAGGAGAAACTGGGGAACTGTAGACGTCTGAATCTACTTTGGTTGTGGGTAAATTGTTGAAGGTGTTAATAAAAGGTAAGCTTTATGGACATTTAGGTGATGATTGATTAGGGATAGTCAGCATGGTTTTGTGCAAGGAAAATTGTCTGTCAACTTGGATTAAGTTTTTGGAGGAAGTTACCAAAAAGATTGATCGCAGTGCAGTAGATGTTGTTTATTTGGATTTTTGTAAAGCCTTTGACGGGGTTCCACGTGGTAGACTAATTAGTGACGTTAGGTCACAGGGGATTCAGGGTGAACTCGCCAGTTGGATACATAATTGGCTTAATGGCAGGAGACAGTAATAGTAGAGGGTTGCTTTTTGGACCGTAGGCCTGTGACCAGCGGAGTTCCACGGGGATTGTTTCTGGATACTCTTTTGTTTGTCATTTATATAAATGTTTTGGTTGAGAACATAGAAGGCATGGTTAGTAAGTTTGCAGATGACACCAAAATTGGTGGTATAATAAACAGTGAAGAAGGTTCTCTAAGATTATGAAGGGATCATGATCAAATGGGACAGTGGGCTGAAAAATGGCAGATGGAGTTCAATCTGAATAAATGCGAGCTATTGCACTTTGGTACAGCAAACAAGGACAGTGCTTATACAATTAATGCCAGAGCCTTGGATAATGATGTAGAACAGAGGGAATAAGGGTTCAGGTACACAAGTCATTGCGGTTTGCGTCACATAGACAGGGTGGTTAAAAAGGTGTTTGGCACACTTGCCTTCATTGCTCAGTCCTTTTGAGTACAGGAGATAGTAAGTCATGTTGAGCTTGTACAAAACATTGATGAGGCCTCTTCTGGAATACTGTGTCCAGTTCTGGTCGGCCAGTTATAGGAAGGATATTATCAAGCTGGAGAGGGTTTAGAAAAGATTTACCAGGATGTTGCCGGGTATGGAAAGTTTGAGCTATAAAGAAAGGCTGGATAGGTTGGAACTTTCAGTGGAGCCTAGGAGGTTGAGAGGTGATCTGATAGAAGTTTATAAAATAATGAGACGTAAAGATAGAGTTGATGTTAATTGCCTCTTCTGTAGGGTGGGATTTCAAGACTAGTGTGCATATTTTTAAGGTGAGAGGAGAGAGATTTTAAAGACATGAGGCAAATTTTTTTAGAGGGTGGTTTGCATGTGGAATGAACTTCGTGATGAACTGGTGGGTGTGAGTATGATTACAGTGTTTTAAAAAACTTTTGGCAAGATACATGAATAAGAAGTTTGGAGGGGTATGGGTCAGGAGCAGGCAGGTGGGACTAGCATAGTTTGGGATTATGTTTGGCATGGGTGGTTGGACCTAAGGGGCTGTTTACATGCCGAATGATGACTCTCTCTACCTTCTGTCTCCCCTCATCGTAGTTTGTTATTAGAAAATAGTAATGTCCATTATTTAAAACTGATTTGTTGATGACACAGCCTCTGAGTAACAACCAAATTATCCAGAGTACTCAAACTGTTTAAAAAAAAAACTAACCTACAAGGTATGTATTTTAGAACTTTGTCCAGTAGGATCGTTTTGCTTTTGTCCTGCATTCTACATCGGACAGTTTTAAAGCCATATAGTTAGTGGATTGCCTACTGTTTCTTGAATAACATTCCTAAAATAACTCCAATTGAAGTTAAAATCTACTTCAGAGTACTTCTTTCACTCTACAGTGGTTCTCATTGGAAAGCAACAGGGAACAGAAATCCTGACATTTTTGCCTTTAATCTAGAAACAATGGTACAAATTGTAGTGCTGAAAATAACACTCAGCACGGACAATGAGTTGAATTTGACCTTTCTTCTTCTGTATGACTCAATAATTGCCCACGTGATATATCTGCTAAGTTGCTGAGAACTGGTAAAAAAATAAGTTAGTTGAATGCAGAAGCATTCATCCAATCTGGATAGTTTGAGTTCAGCCAGCTGAGTACATTCTAACTATGTTTAGAATGATCAAGCACTTGACTAAATTTTAAGTGTTACACAGTGTAGAGCTGAGAATGGTGTTAATCATTTACGTGACCAAAGAAAGACTTTCAGCTGTTTTTGAAGATTTTCACATCTTTATTCTAGTAACTTTGGCAACTGATTTAATTTTATTTTTAATGCGAAATATACTGAAATTTTTTTTTTGGCATCTGCACGTACTGCGTGCATTCTTAGCTGGCAGCTGTGGAGAAGTTAGCTGGAGAATCGTAACATTCAGGGGACATGGTGTTGCACTGGTATGACATGTATTCTGCCTCAGCCAAAGGATGGAACATTTTACAAGATTTTGAATGCATCATTCTAAAGTTCAAAGGTTACTGTACGGTTAGGTTTAGTCAGTTGGAGTCAATAAAAGCAGAAGTTGGTATTTTTGGGCAGCTAGTTGGGTACTTGAGTAGGAAGAGGAGACTCCATTCTGAAAAGATTGCTGCTGCAGTAGGCTCTGTGCAGTTAGGACTGGGAAGTCCTTAGTGTCAGCTGGAGTTAGATTAGAGTTAAGGTTTAAGGAAAGCCCTGGAAGCTCTAGCGTCTGATGAGAGGGCTATGATGCATCAGTAATTTAGTGCAGCTGAGAGTTGGGGTGAGGAAGCTTATCAGATTAATCCTTATGGTGGGATTGTCCAGTGAGGAGAGTGAGTAACCTGGGTCTGTCTTCTCCAAAGTTATGAAGGCTGCAAGGTGATTTCATTGAAACTTAGAATATTCTTACAGGTTGTGACAGGGTGGACACAGGATGTTTTCGCTGACTGGTTACTCAACCAGGGAATATAATCTCAGGAAGATGGGTAGACCATTTTAGGATTAGGAGGAATTTCTTCATTTGGACAGTGGTGAATCTTTGGAATTCTCTTGCCCGGAGGGCTGTGGGACCTTTGTCATTGTAACAGATTAAAGAAAGAATTCAGTAGTTTTCTGGCAACAAAAGACATTAATGGGTTTTGTCATTGTCCAAGAAAATAATATTTAAGGAGATGCTCAGCCAAGATCTAGAATTGTGGGCTACAATCAAACAGCTGATTGGCCTATTCCGGCTTTTATATTTTATATTTCTGCTTTCAGCTGAAAGTAGCTGCATCAGTCAGATATTACTGTGGAACATTGAAATGTTCCTATATACTTCCTGTTTGTCAATATCATCATGTCTGATCTTGCAACTCCATACCCTATTCTTGCTTTCTCCCAATAGCCTTTGATGTCTTCAGTGCTAAGAACTATATCAAACTCGTCTTGAAGAATCAGTGTTTTGCCCTCGACTGCTTTCTGTGACAGTGAACTCCACAGGCTCACCACCCTCTGGATAAAGAAATTTCTCTCCTCTCAGTCCTAAATTGCCTACTCTGTATCCTCATGATGCCCTGATTCTGGACTCCCTCAGCATTGGGAAAACCCTTTCTGCATCCACTATGTTTAATTTGGTTAGATTTTTACAGGCTTTCTGAAAGTTCCCTCAATCTTCTGAACTCCAGTGAATATAATTCTAACTGATTCAGCCTCCACTCATAAGTTGTCCCACTATCCCAGGAATTCATCTAGTAGACCTTTGCTGCTTTTCGTCTATAGCAAGAGGATCCTTCCTTGGATAAGGAGACCAAAACAGCGCACAATATGCCAGGTGTGGTGTCACCAAGGCTTTGTACAACTGTTGCAAGATATCTCATTCCTGTACTTGAATCTTCACACAATGAAGGCCAACAAACCATTTGCCGTTTTTACCACCTGCTTACTTTCAGCAACTGATGTACAAGGACATCCAGGTCTTGTCCCTCCCTCTTTCCCAATCTGTTGCCCCTAACCCCAAATGTAACCACATATTTCATTTGCCATGCATTTTTCCCACTCAACATGCCTAACTCACATTGAAGTATCTCTGCATCCTGTTTTCGGTTCATTCTCCTACCCAGCTTTGGCATTCACAAACTTGGGGTTATTACAATTAGTTCCATCATCTAAATCATTACAGTGTATAATGAATATTGTGGAAAAAAACAGCTTGGAGAAACTAAGGGCACTACCAATTTGGTGCACTAACTGTCTGCAGACAAGCTGTAAATGCACACGTGATTGGGCATTGCAGTACAACTGTCAAAATCCAGAAGAATGTGAACAGTTGTTGAGGCCGTCTGTGATAGTGCGTTTTGTGAGTGTCCTAAAGCCAGCTCTTTGAAAGTGAAGAATTGGAATTCCTTGTAAAGGTTGAGAGTAACCAATGTCTCTGAATTTCCGGATTAAATCCATGGGATCTGTCTTGACTGCATCCACTCTTTGATGTGCATTTGGGTGTGTTTGACCATGGTTTGTCTATTTTGGATCTTTATCTCCTGTTAAGTTAGAAGGTTAGAATATCAGTTACATGGATATTGTAGATTACTTTGCTATCTGAATTCATGTAGTAAAGTTTATTTGCTTTGTTCAAGATCATGGAATATTGTGGTTTAATTCTCTCAGTAAGTGTGTGAAATCTTAAACTTTGTGTCTCCTTTAAATAATTGCCTGGAGTGAGAAGATATAAATTTTGGATCTAGTCCAGGATCATGGCATAAAACAAGATTCCCCATAATTTCTACTTAAAACGTAGAATTTAATAATCGCATAATATGTTTTACCCAGAAGGCAAGAAGAGTAATCCCAAAGAAAACTCTGTTCTCTTTCACAGTTTTGTTTGTACACTTCTAAAAGAAACAGAATGCAAACGTGTTGGACACACAATGACCTGGGTAAATCACATGATTGTATTCTCAGTAGCTTCAGAACCATTTCCAATTTATTGATGTTGCAGCTGAAACTGAAGCAAAGGTGTTAGAAATGATTTGTCTGTTTCCAGCCATAAAGGAAAGGAGTAACTTGAATACCTTGCCATATCAGGCTTGCGAGCAAAGCCAATCATAATTTAAAATCACTCAGTTACTTCCTTTGTCCATGACACATACCTCTTATCAAAATTGAAGAAACTATCAATTTTTGACTATTTAACATACAGCTTTTGGGAGAGAACTGTGAAACTTAGTCATTAGCAGAAGATTTCCCACTGTTGCATGTATATAAAATGAGGGAAAGATGGTTAAGAAATTGCACTTACTGTATATGTTAGATTGTTGAATCTTTGTAAAAGTCAGCACCTGACTTTTAGCCAAAAAATGAAAACTTTGTACTTTGCACCTATTCACTGCAGAGGTCAAACTTGCCCTAGTAAGCAAATTTTTTGTAGAAACATTGAATGACATACCGTTGAAGGTAGCTGTTCTGTTCCTTGTCACTGTGTACATCAATGTGTCCTGTCAAGGCTACCACTCATTTGTGCATGCTGCTGACTGTGTTCCCACTGGACATACTCTTGTACCTTCTAATATATTATAGTATCAGGAAGGAGCGGTAGATACACAGGCTAGTTCAAACTTGGTTGTCAAGATTCTGAAGTAGACCTATAATTGTGCAGCAACCATTGGATTCAAGGTATCAGAGAAGAATGTTAGAGATTGAAGGAAACTGTCTACCAAGAATAAATCTGCAAACATTGGGTAGCATGTGACTGTAAGTTGCACAATATTGCACTGAAAATTGCCTGATTGGACCCTGTTTCCTGTGAATTTTTGTGCTCTCACAAGAAAGAAAATTAGGTGTTGCAGACTTCAAAGGCATTCTTGGATGGTGTACCAGGTTTAGAAGGAGAAACAGTTTTGTACTATTGCTGAAAACTAAGATTTCACAGTGTCTCCAAGAAGAATTTCTTGGCAGACTTATTATAAAATCGCTGAAGTGCAATAAGACATTGACAACGGAGTTGATGCAGATTGGTAACGTGGATGGATGCCAGCCAAACAGTTAGCCAAGTCATAGAAAACAATATTGTTACTGAAGACAAAAACCAAAGTTGCTGGAAAAGCTCAGCCGGTCTGGCAGCATCTGTGAGGGAGAAAACAGAGTTTAAAGTTTTGGGTCCGGTGACTCTTCCTCAGAACTGAATCCAAGGGCCCAAACATACCTTCCAGGTGAAGCAACACCTCACCTGCACTTCCCAGAATCTAGTCTACTGCATTCGCTGCTCACAATGTGGTCTCATCTACACTGGGGAAACAAAGCGTAGACTTGGCGACCGCTTCGTAGAACATCTACGTTCTGCTCGCAAAAAGGTCTTACCTCGTGTGACTGCGGCCTTTCAGTCGTTTCAGCGGCGGGAGTCTGGAAGGAGGCGCGAGGGCAGCCTGGGAAGGTCAACTTCTCCTTCTAAAAACTTACCTCGTGAGTAGGCAGAGTGTGTGTCGAGCAATCACGGGACAGTTGAGTAAGTGAAGTAATGTATTTGGGTGGTTGCTTTACCCAAAACACCACGAAGGTAGTGTCTCCCACCCATCCTCCTCCTCTAACCAAAAAGGTTCTGAGCTCTGATTTGGTAAGTTACTAGTGTTTTTTTTTTCCAATAGTCTGTTTTTTAGAATTCAGAACAATGGCAATGGATGTAAGGGCAGTTGCATGCTCCTCCTGTAGGACGTGGGAGGTAAGGGTCACCACTAGTGTCCCTGCTGACTTCATCTGCCGGAAGTGCACCCAACTCCAGCTCCTTGGAAACCGTGTTAGGGAACTGGAGCTGGATGAACTTCAGATCATTCGGGAGGCTGAGGGGGTGATTAAGAGGAGTTACAGGGAGGTAGTCACACCTCAGGTACAGGAAAAAAGGTAGATGGGTTACAGTGAGGGGACGGAAAGGGAACAGGCAGACAGTGCTGGGATCCCCTGTGGCCGTTCCCCTCAATAACAGGTATACTGTTTTTTGGTTTCTGTTGGGGGGGACGACTGACCAGGGGTAAGCCATGGGGTACAGGTCTCTGGCGCAGAGTCTGTCCCTGTTGCTCAGAAGGGAAGGGGGAAGTGGAGGAGAGCATTAGTCATTGGGGACTCCATAGTTAGGAGATTCTGCGGGACCGAGAGAGACTCACGGTTGCGTTGTTGCCTCCCTGGTGCCAGGGTCAGTGATGTCTCGGATCGTGTCTTTGGGGTCCTGAAGGGAGAGGGTGACCAGCCCCAAGTTGTGGTCCACATGGGTACCAATGACATAGGTAGAAAGAGGGATAGGGATATAAGGCAGGATTTCAGGGAGCTAGGGTGGAAGCTGAGAGCTAGAACCAAGAGAGTTGTTATCTCTGGTTTGTTACCCGTGCCACGTGATAGTGAGGCAAAGAACAGGGAGAGATATCAGCTGAACACGTGGCTGCAGGGATGGTGCAAGAGGGAGGGTTTCAGGTATATGGATAGCTGGGGCTCATTCTGGGGAAGGTGGGACCTCTACAGACAGGACGGTCTTCACTTGAACCAGAGGGGTACTAATATCCTGGGTGGGAAATTTGCTAGTGCTATTCGGGTGGATTTAAACTAGCTCAGCAGGGGCATGGGAACCTGTGGTGTAGTTCCAGTACACAGGAGGATGAGAGTAGGGAGGACATGGACAGGATTTCACCATCACAGGAGTGTGCTGGCAGACAGCAAGCTGGTTTGAAGTGTGTCTACTTCAACGCCAGGAGTATCCGAAATAAGGTAGGTGAGCTTGCAGCATGGATAGGTACCTGGGACTTTGATGTTGTGGCCATTTCGGAGACGTGGATAGAGCAGGGTCAGGAATGGATGTTGCAGGTTCCAGGGTTTAGATCTTTCATAAAGATCAGGGAAGGTGGTAAAAGAGGAGGAGGTGTGGCTTTGTTAGTCAAGGACAGTATAACGGTGGCTGAAAGAACTTTTGACGAGGACTCGTCTACTGAGGTGGTATGCGCTGAGGTCAGAAACAGGAGAGGAGAGGTCACACTGCTGGGAGTTTTTTATAGGCCTCCGCAAAGTTCCAGGGATGTGGAGGAGAGGATAGGCAAAACGATTCTGGGCAGGAGTGAAAGGAACAGGCTGGTCATTATGGGAGACTTTAACTTCCCCAACATTGACTGGAAATGCTATAACTCAAGTACGTTGGATGGATCGGTTTTTGTCCAATGTGTGCAAGAGGGTTTCCTGACACAGTATGTCGAAGGGCCGACAAGAGGGGAGGCCACACTGGATCTGGTACTTGGTAATGAACCAGGCCAGGTGTCTGATTTAGTGGTAGGTGAGCACTTTGGAGAGAGTGACCATAATTCGGTTACGTTTAGTTTAGCGATGCAAAGGAATAGGAGCATGCCACTGGGCAAGAGTTATAGGTGGGGGAAGGGCAATTATAATGTGATTAGGCAAGACTTAGGAGGGGTAGAATGGGGTAGCAAAATGCAGGGGATGGGGACAATCGAAATGTGGATTAAGGAACAGATATTGCGTGTCCTTGATAGGTATGTCCCTGTCAGGCAGGAAGGAAGTGATAAGGTAAGGGAACCTTGGTTTACAAAAGAAATTGTATCTCTTGTTAAGCGGAAGAGGGAGGCGAATGTGACGTTGAGACGAGATGGTTCAGATGAGGCGATGGAGAGTTACAGATTAGATGGGAAGGATTTAAAGAGAGAGTTAAGAAGAGCAAGGAGGGGACATGAGCAGTCATTAGCAGGTAGAATTAAGGAGAACCCTAAAGCTTTCTATAGGTATGTGAGGGATAAAAGGATGACTAGGGTAAGAATAGGGCCAGTCAAAGACAAGTGGGAAGTTGTGTGTGGACCCTGTGGAGGTCGGAGAGGTGCTAAACAAATATTTCTCATCTGTTTTCACTCGGGAAAAGGAGAATTTTGTAGAGGAGAAGACTGAGATATGGGCTATTAGACTTGAAAGGATTGAGGTTAGTGAGGAGGAGGTGTTATCAATCCTAGAAGGTGTGAAGGTGGATAAATCCCCTGGGCTGGATGGGATTTTTCTGAGGATTCTCTGGGAAGCTAGGGAGGAGATGGCGGAGCCTTTGGCCTTGATCTTTGAGTCGTCATTGGTTACAAGTTTAGAACCAGAAGACTGGAGGATTGCAGATGAGCCTTACATCTGTTGTAGGAAGAGTTTTGGAAAGGATTATAAGAGATAGGATTTATAATCATCTAGCAAGCAACAATTTGATTGGAGATAGTCAACATGGATTCGTCAAGGGCAGGTCGTGTCTCACAAACCTCATTGAGTTTTTTGAGAAGGTGACCAAGCATGTGGATGAGGGTAGGGCAGTTGACGTGGTGTACATGGACTTCAGTAAAGCCTTTGATAAGGTTCCACATGGTAGGCTATTGGAGAAAATGCGGAGGCATGGGATTGAGGGAGATTTAGCAGTTTGGATTAGAAACTGGCTTTCTGAAAGAAGGCAAAGAGTGGTGGTTGATGGAAAATATTCAGCCTGGAGTCCGGTAACTAGTGGTGTGCCACAAGGATCTGTTTTGGGACCACTGCTGTTTGTCATTTTTATAAATGACTTGGACGCAGACATTGGTGGATGGGTTAGTAAGTTTGCAGATGACACTAAAGTCGGTGGAGTGGTGGACAGTGTGGAAGAATGTTGCAGGTTGCAGGGAGACTTGGATAAACTGCAGAATTGGGCTGAAAGGTGGCGAATGGAGTTCAATGCAGATAAATGTGAGGTGATGCACTTTGGGAAGAATAATAGGAAGGCAGAATACTGGGTCAATGGAAAGATTCTTGGTAGTGTGGATGTGCAGAGGGATCTTGGTGTCCAGGTACACAGATCCCTGAAAGTTGCCACCCAGGTTGATAGTGCTGTTAAGAAGGCATACGGTGTGTTAGGTTTCATTGGTAGAGGGATTGAGTTCCGGAGCCGTGATGTCATGCTGCAACTGTACAAAACGCTAGTGCGGCCTCACTTGGAATATTGCATACGGTTCTGGTCGCCCCATTACAGGAAGGATGTGGAAGCATTGGAAAAGGTGCTGAGGAGATTTACCAGGATGTTGCCTGGTCTGGAGCGAAGGTCTTATGAGGAAAGGCTGAGGGACTTGGGTCTGTTCTCATTGGAGAGGAGAAGGCTAAGAGGGGATTTAATAGAGACCTACAAAATGATCAGAGGATTAGATAGACAGTGAGAGTCTTTTTCCTAGGATGATGACGTCGGCTAGTACGAGGGGGCATAGCTGCAAATTGAGGGGTGATAGATTTAAGACAGATGTCAGAGGCAGGTTCTTTACTCCGAGAGTGGTAAAGGCGTGGAATGCCCTGCCTGCCAATGTAGTTAACTCAGCCACATTAGGGGCATTTAAACAGTCCTTGGATAAGCATATGGATGATGATGGGATAGTGTAGGGGGATGGGCTTAGATTAGTTCTCAGGTCGGCGCAACATCGAGGGCCGAAGGGCCTGTTCTGCGCTATATTGTTCTATGTTCCAAAAAGGACCCTGAACTACCTATTGCCTGCCACTTCAACACACCACCCTGCTCCCTGGCCCCACATCTGTCTCTGGCTTGCTGCAGTGTTCCAGTGAAGCCCAACGCGAGCTGGAGGGACAACGCCTCATTTTCCGCTTGGGGACACTACAGCCCTCTGGACTCAATATTGAGTTCAATAATTCTAGGGCCTAAACTCTCCCATGTCCCAGCTCCCACCCCACACACCAGGCCTTGTTACCACATAGCCTGCCATTACACACCCCCTGTTAGTCACTAACAGTCCCCATTAACAACTGTTCACCCTCCCAACCTGATCATTAGCAACTCCTTTGTCTGTCCAACTGTCTTTCTCTCTCTTTGGGCTCTATCCTATCGTTTACTCCCTACCCCACCCACCTCCCTATTTTCTGCATTTCAACTAACATTTTCCGAGCCAGTTCTGAGGAAGGGTCACCAGACCTGAACCATTAACTCTGTTCTCTCCTTCACAGATGCTGCCAGACCTGCTGAGCTTTTCCAGCAACTTTTGGTTTTTGTTCCTGACTTAAAGCATCCGCAGTTGTTTTTTGGTTTTTATTTCGTTACTGAAGAGAACTGGCTTTGAAGGGAGTGGATTCACAGTTGTGCTGTTTTGTATGTCTAATAGGACAAAGCTCAAGTCGATAATATTCAAAAGACTCCCACCACCACCACTCCAAACCCAAAACAGTAGTTCCCACAAAGTAGCTGGCAACATTTTTGAAAAAGGATCAATGTAATTGGTTGGAGGAAAGTTTGGAGTTTCCAACAAAGAGGTTTGCATTTTTTAGGATATATTGAGAATGTACCTTGTCAATGACCTTGTAAAGGTTAGATGGTAAAACTGTTATTGTAGTTATTTCCCAGTGGCTTAACCAGTCTTGATCAACCATAGGCTTGTTTAGAAAAATGTCCAATCAAGGATAGCATGAAACAAAAGTGGAATGACTAGATGATTGAAGGAGAGATTACATTCATTGAGAGAACCAGCATATGGGATGTGACATCAGCACTCAGGCATGGGATGAAACTAGAATACAGATTACCGTGAAATCGTACAAGAAATGTGGGATTTTGTATGCACATGATGACACAGAAAATGATTATTTGTGGGATGATATGATGGGCAATGACATGATTGCAGATGTATGCATGAAAGATGCCAATGATGGTGCAGAAGATGATGTACTTCATCCATAAGATGCAAGTCAAGAGGCAGAATGGGACATAGGATGGGCTTTGCTGTAAAGTTTAGTTTTTGTAATGGTGTTCATTGTGATTAGAATTTAGTTTTATTCAGGGGATGAGCATTTTGGTTTGATCAGCATTTATTGCCCATCAATAATTGCCCTTGAAAATGTGATGGTGAGCTGCCTTCTTGAGCCACTGCAGTCTCTTTATGACATAAGTACACCCACAATATTGTCAGCAAGGGAGTCCCAAACTTTTGACCTTGTAACAATGAAGAAATGGCAACTTATTTCATCAAGATGGTTTGGACGTGAACTTGCAAGTGGTAATGTTCCCATGCATCTGTTGTCCTTGTCCTTCTCTATTTTTGTGGTTCTGGATATAAAATATGCTGTTTAAGGCGCTTTTGCTAATTTCTGCAGTGCGTCTTGTAGATGGTTTACACCAGTGCTGCTGAACATCACTGGTGAAGCAAATGAATATTTGTTGACATGATGCTATCAAGCATGGTTTGATCTGGATGTTGTCAAACTTGTGTTGAAGGTATTCTCATCCAGACTAATGGGGAATATTCCATTATGCTTCTGACTTGACCTTGTAAATGATGGACAGGCTTTAGGGAGTGAAGAGATGTGTTGCATGCTGCAAAATCACAAGCATCTAATCTGTTCTTGTAGCTGCAGTATTTATATGGCTAGTTTAGTCTGTTTCTAGTCAGTATTACTCCCCGGGATATTGATCGTGAGGGATTTGGCTCTGGTAATCTGAATGTCAAGGAACCTTGGACAGATTGTCTATCTGCTGTTGGAGATGATCATTGACTGACTGAATGTTACTAGCTATTTGTCAGCATGAGCTTGTTTATTATCCAAGTCCTGGTATGTTTGGATGTGGACTGTTTTTTAGTATCTGAGGAGTGACAAATGGTGCTGAACATTGTGCAGTCAGTGGCTGTACCCACTTCTGACTTTATGTAGGAAAGGTCATTGTAGCAACCGAAGATGCTGGGCATAGCGTGCTACCCTCAGGAACTCCTGCACTGATATCCCGGAGCTTAGATGACTGACCTCCCACAAGAACAACCATGTTCCTTTGTGCCGTGTGTGACTCCAACCAGCAGAGACTTTTTTCTCTGCTTTTCCTTTGACTGTCATTGGTCAGAGATTTTAAGATTTGTGGTTGCAGCTGGTGTGTAGTGCAAGATTTAACTTTTTTTTATTTGCTGTTTTGAGGCTTTTCTATAAATCCAGCATTCTCATCAAAAAAGTGATTTGATCTATTGTTCGTAGCAAGCAAATGCATTATATTTAGGTTTAATACTTTGACTTGCAAACACTGGGGCTTTTTGCATGTTCCATCGGTTCCACTGAAATATCACTCAACAAAATCTGGAAGATTTTTAATGGATGCCAGTTATCTGACTGTAGTATGCATGTCAGTTTCAGTATTCATTCTGCAGTTGGAATGTGGATGACAAACTCAAACCAATAAAGGTTTTCTTTGCAAAATGATAACCTGGAAGTATGTTAAAATTGTAATAAATGAACCAACACTGAGATTTTATGAAAGATTATTACCTTTTTATACATTAAGTAATTGAACAGATTGCTGTCATTGAAGAGTTTGGCAAACGTGCCAAGATGCAAAATTAATTGTAAACTCGATCCAGTGAATGAGGAACAGTCTGTTTCCACGATTAAAAAAAGTCACTAGTCAAGTGGTTTTCTTGAGTGATTGGTGAAGCCTTTCTGCCCAAAGATGCTTTGTGAATTTTGAGGTGTCCTGGGGTATTGTTCAGCTACCACTTTGAAAACAGGATGCATTTTGTTTTGAACTAAGCTATTAAAGAGAATCCCACTGAGCTTTCCACACTTACTGTGCTGTAAAGTTCTCAAATCTGGTAAGTTGTTTGTTTTACTGGCTTTTTGCTTTTAAAGTACACCAGCTACAAATGGAAAAAAAAATACTTGGATGTGGAAAGTAAATAATCAGTAACATATTTCCAACATGTGGCAACATGAACGATGAGAAAAGGCGTATAATGGGTACAGCAATTCATAAATTATTATTTTCAATTTACATCAGGAATTTAGTGTTTTGATCAGATGAAAGAGGAAGATTACTGTTGTGCTGTCTACTGTTTCAGGCAATGAACCAGACTCAGCCCATTGAAGGCAAATTTTAAGCATGTATATGGTGTCTTTTACCCAAACACTAATTTTAATGCACTCGTGGAGTCAGGAAACATGTTTGGTATTACTAAACCTCCGCGTAAATTAATCTCCATGCTTAGGGTAAGGTGATTTGAATGTACTTTATCCTGCAAATGAGGCAAGCCCTCAGTCATTTTGTGGTTAAGGTTACAAGTGTGAATACATTTACAATGTAAATATTGTACATAATGAGAAGTTGGTGACTGTCTAACTTCATACTGAGGTAACAGATAAAAAATTGAAATTGAAAAATGAAGAGCAGGACACCAGGCATCAAGAGGATCTCCAAGGAGCTTATAAAATTCTCACTAGCGAGACCGGGTAAACACAGGAAGGATGCTCCTGACGGATGATAGGGGAGACAGAACCAGGGTCAGTCTCAAGATATGGGATGAGGCACGCAGAACCAAAATGAGAAATTTCTTCACCCAGTCTGACTAAAAGGATCAAAGGATATGTGGAGAAAGCGGAAACAGGATACTGAGTTAAATTACCTGCCGTGATCATGTTGAATGGCAGAATAGGCTGAAAGGGCTGAATGGCCAACTCCTTTGTCTATATTTATAATCCCCTTATCACAAGTTGATGTAATGTAGACTGTAGGATAATATTTGTTTGTCTGGGTTTCTGATTTTTGAACTCATAACCGGTGGGTTTTCTGTGTGTTTGAAAGATATTAACTGAGAATTTTTGGAGCAATATTAATCTCTTTTAAAACATCGAGACCTGGCTTTGGACCGAGCGGGTTTGTGTGCACGCCTGTTGGACTTCTGTTTAATTTAGATTGTTTTGTGGCGCTAAACGTGTAAATAATGAAGTCTCAAGGGTTTGTTAGCAACCTCTGGAAGTTTAGCTTTGAGCTTAAGGGAAGCACCCACAGTTTTCATTCGAGTGGAGCGGTATTGCAAAGTGTTTAAAATATCCAGTTTATGTAACCCATGCTCCTGAGGAGGAAAGTATATATTGTATATGAGGTCACTTTAAAGTGAAGAGTTCGTCCCAGCCCAGTGTGTTGGAATAAGGCTTGAGTGGGTGACTTAAAGCTGAGTGCATTTTAAGCAGGTCTGTAATAGGTTCTTTGTGTAGCTATCTGCAGTCCCAGTTGAAAAGTTGAAGTCATGTGACTTAAGCTTATCAACATTAGATTTGGGGACTCTACTGAATATTGTATCAATAGTGTTTTGGGTACTGCACAAAGCTGTTTTGTTTCTTTTCAGTTTGTAAAGGAGTGTTCAGAATTATACTTTCACAGTGTATAGAAATCTTTAAATTTGTATTACAAGTAGAATGTTTGGTTTAATCTATTAATCCTTTTAAATAAATTTCTGTTTTTCTATTCAAGCAAAATCTGTGGCATTATATGCTTGTGTTTCAGCAGAAGACTACTTTGTTCAAACCAGTGCAAACCAAAATTTGATCTGTGAATCCAGGTTCCTGTCTGACATCTGACTCATTTGCTTATGACATCAACTGGGATTATGACACTGACCAGAAATACTGTAAAGCTGTGCTGAAACTCAAAAGTACCCAAGCTCACTACAGATTCTGCAAATATCTGCCAATTTTAGACTGCCGTTTTCATTATCATTATGTTAATTTTTCTGTTTAATATGATGTTGCTCAGTAAGTGTTTAGTGCTCATAGAATCATAGAATCTGTAGTGTGTGGAAGTAGGCCATTCAGTCCTTTCGGGTCCACACCAACCCTTCAAAACACATTCCACCCAGACCCACCCCTCCAACCCTATCCCTGTAACTCTGCATTTCCCATTGCTAATCCACCTAGCCTGTTCGTTCCTGGACACTATGGGCAATTTAGCATGGCCAATCCACTTAGCCTGCACATCTTTGGACTGTGGGAGGAAACTGGAGCACCCGGAGGAAACCCACGCAGACATGAGGAGAATGTGCAAACTCCAGAGGGTAGAATTGAACCTGGGTCCCTGGCACTGTGAGGCAGCAGTGCTACAACTACCCCCCACCCACCCCCAAAGTGAGCCACTGTGCTACCCTATTGTTGTACCTAATTAAGGCTTCTAAACTCCTGCAAAATAATAATGTAACACAATTCTGAAGACTTACGTATGCTATTGATATTTGGTTTGATAATGCAACGAACATACTGTTTAAACATGGTTTAATGAACCACTTTATTTTTCCAATGTGTTATTGAAAAAAAAACTAACCTGTAATACCTACATAGTATGCACTTTAAATGATTAGAAATATAGGGCAAGAGTTCTAAATGGTCTCTCTTTGGACTTCACATATTTATACTGCTTTTGAGTTAAGCTTCAAAATTTTGATATTTCAGGAAAACACACGTTGGCAACAGTCCCTTTTTTTGTTTCTGACTTCAGTGTATCAAAATAACTTGTCGTTTATTAATGAAAGCACATCGTTTCAACTGTGGCAATATAAATGTTCTGATTCAGGCAGCTCCATATGCATATTGGTAAACAAACGGTTTTAAATAATTTCATCATATCTTGTAGATGCTGCAGTGTCTGAAGCTGGGAGCTCTTTCACGAACAACTGCTAGTACTCAAATGAATGTTCAGAGTTCTCGTTCTCATGCCATTTTCACAATACATTTGTGTCAAGTGCGTGTCTGCATCAAAAATGATAATGTAAGTTTCTAATCTCTGTGACATTTGTGGAAACTGCAACTTGAACTGATAATTATGGCCTAACAGAATTTTGAGCTCTTCAT
The DNA here is from genome assembly GCA_024137785.1 of Ginglymostoma cirratum. Classification (NCBI taxonomy): domain Eukaryota; kingdom Metazoa; phylum Chordata; class Chondrichthyes; order Orectolobiformes; family Ginglymostomatidae; genus Ginglymostoma; species Ginglymostoma cirratum. The sequence continues at coordinate 1,185,504 of JAHRHZ010000091.1, forward strand.
GGTGAATTGGAAACAGCATTTTTTAAATTAAATTTAAAGTTTGTGTAATTTCAGAAATTTTCCATCGGCTAAACTGATTTCTTTTTCTCTCCAGGATTCATGTTTTTCAAGTGCTTTGCTTTTTTCCCCAGTGCAAATTCTGTTTATATTATAAATTAATATGTAGTTATTGCCTTGTCAAATGCTCAAAATTAGTTTGATTTGTTACCTGTTACTGTCACATTTTAAATTTGAGTAATTATAATTCAGTTTTCAAAAAAGTACTTGCATGTATTTGAAATGCGTAAGAGGCAGATTTATCATTTTTAATTGTACAATTCAAGGAAAAGCAGAAATGTTTATACTTAATGTTGACCGGGGATTGTGGAGCATATTTTGTCCAATCTTGTTAAATGGATGTTAATTGAAATGTAATTTGCCCATAGCTGTTCAAACAGTTGCGACTATTTATTGTTTTCAGAGCAAAGAAAACTAACTTTAGCATTTTATATCTATACATTGGAACAAGAATAAGCTGTCCAGCCTACTCCTCCATTGTTATCTCATGACGAAACATATACATTTGGTTTCACTGTTCTGCACCATCTTTCTCCCTATCCTTTGAATTCATCAGTCTTCAGAATTATGTCAGTTTCTGTTTTAAACATGATCAGTGATTAAGCTTCTACACTGAGTCAGTGGTTCCTCCTTTTATCTCAGTCTTAAATGATCTACTTATTCTGAGATTCACCCTGTAAGAATTTTATAAGTTTTCATGAGGTCATCCCTCATTTTTCAAAACTTTAGGGAATGTTGACCCAGTCTCCCATCATAAAACAATCCCATCATCCTAGGGATTAATACTCCTCTATGGCAAGCATGCCCCTCCTTGGAAAAGCTCTTATGGCACAGTGATAGTGTCCCTGTCCTCTGACAGGAGGCCAGGGTTCCAAGTCCCATCTGCCCCTGAGGTGAGTAATACCGTCTCTGAGTAGGTTGATGTAAAAAGAAAACTGTCCCTCAATGGAGAAGAGAACAAACCAGTACTCCAGCTGATATCTCACCAAAGCTCTGGAGAACTGTAGCAAGTCATCTTTTACTCCTGAACTCAAATCCATTTGCTGTAAAGATCAAAATACTATTTGCATTCCTAATTGCATGCTGCACCTGGATGATAACTTCTAGTAACTCGTGAATGATGGTGTCTAGGCCCCTTTGGGCACCCATAGCTCCTAACCGTAACCATTCGAGAAATATTTGCCTTGTTTCAAGCCAAAGTGATAACTTCACGCTTGCTCGCATTCTATTCCATCACCCATGTTCTAATCCATTCACTTAGTCTGTCCAAGTCTCTTGAAGCCAAGTTTCATCGCCCTCACAATGTACATTACCACGCAGTTTGTCATCAGCCAATTTAGAAACTTTCCAAATGGTTCCCACATCCAGATCCTTTATATAGACTGTGAGCATCTGTGGGTCTAGCACTGTTCCTTGCAGGACCCCATGAATAACAGTCTGCCATCCTGAGAATGATCTATTTAGTCCTATTCCCTGTTTTCTGTCTGTTAGCCAATTGTCAGTCTATACCGGTATAACTTCCCCAATCCCATGCACTGAAATTTTATTTACTAACCTCCTTTTGCGGAGCCCTTATCGAAGTCTTCAGAAAACAGAATAAAGTATATTTACTGGTTCTCCTCTATCAATGCTAAAACTAACATCCTCAAATGTACCAGTGACTTCATAAGACAAGTTCCTTTCCTTAAATCCATATTTTGCACAGTTTTACACTTTTTTTTTAAGTGCCTGGTTATCTCAACTCCTGTAATAAATTCTAACATTTTCTCCACTACTGTCCCTTGAGCATTCTGGGACGAAGTTCAACTTGCCCAGAGGGTATAATCATCCTTTATTCCAGTTAATTGTTCAAATTCTGCCTCTATAATACTAATTTCTTTTACTTCTATTATTTTCCTTGGTCACCTCAAACTTCTGGAGGTTTGTTTTGTTTGAAGACAGATACAAAGTAACTTTTTTAAGACCCTCCTTTTCTCCTTTTATAAATTCTCCTGGCCACACCTGTAATATTCCCACATTTGTCTTAACATTTTTTTTTTCCTTTACAATGCTTAAGAAGAGCTTTTGCAGTCACCTTTTATGTGCATCTCTAGCCTGCATTCATATTCTGTTTTCCTATTCTTAATCAGTATCTTGGTTCTCCTGTACTGGGTTCTGAATAGCTCCCGGTCCTCAGGCTGCCACTTTTCCTGACATCCATTGATCTAATGCTGTATCAAGTTTTGTTAACCATAATTGAATTATCGTTTGCTTTGGGTGTTTGTGCCTTAGTCTCCAACAGATGCATATTCCTCTCTGTAATATTTCTTTAAATACTAACCATGACCTATCCACCATCAAATCTTTGTGGATTTTCCCAATCCACCATAGCCAAGTTGGCCTTTCTACCTTGTTAATTTCTTTGCTTCAGATTCAGTTACAATCATTGATTAGAATTTGTAACTATTCCTGTAACTTGATGGTTTTAAGAATGTATGCTGGGAAAACTTAAATGCTGAGTGTGAGAAGAAAAGTGCTGTAAGTACACTGTTCAATTTAAAAAAAAAAAACTCAAGTGTAAAAATAAATCCCATAAAATTGCAATGTGCAAAATACTGCAATGTTGATTTGAGTCAGAGATCTACACCACAGAGAAATGCCCTTCTACCCACCATATCTGCGCGAGTTGAAAACAAGCACCTAACTATTCTACTTTCATTTTATAGTGCATTTTAGTATCTACACCTGTTCATTTTCTGGAACTTGATTGGTTTATGTTTTGTGTTTAATGCAGGATGAATTATTGGACAATAGAGCCATCAGTGAATCAGCAGAAATGAATGAATTTGAAACCCTCACAGCCAAGTTCCACTTTGTTGACCTTGCAGGTTCCGAAAGACTAAAGCGTACAGGAGCAACTGGAGAGAGGGCAAAAGAAGGAATTTCAATTAACTGTGGTTTAGTGAGTACATGTTGAATAGTACTTTGTAGTAGTAAGGAAAATTGTCAGTTTGGAAGGGTGATGTGTACTTCCTATCTTAAATTTTCTGTAGTAAATACGCTGAACTATCATTGCTGTGGAAATTAATGTTCATAGTATCATGTTTGCTATAAGCATGCAACACATTTAAAGACTTAAAAAACATTTTGTTTTGAAAGTCAAGTTTTTGGATTCTGTCAAAGGATTTGGGTAGAGAATGAAAAGCCCAAAATATGATAAAACAAAGTAAGGGTCTGAAATGCACAAAGATACTGGGTCAGAAGACAAAAATCTAGGTCAGAAAGCTAGGTTTGAAGGAGCATCTTGAAAGAAGGAAAGCAAACTAGAGTGGTGAACAGGTATGTACACATTCCAGAAAAATGAAGAGACAGTTGTAATTGCAGGTGTTCAAAGCATTCAAATTTGTGTAGAATAGAGTTTTGAGGCTTATGGTGCTGTAGGAGAAGACAGAGGGATGGGCAAGGTTGTGGTTGGGCTTTAAGAAAAAAGTGAACATTTTATAATGAAGGTGTTACTTGATTAGGAGCAATTGGGTCAGTGGGCACAATAGTTATTAGGGGCAGGGAGTAAAAGAGACTTGTCGTAAGTTAACATGGGCAGAGTTCAGGTTTACACAGAAGAGGATGTGAGAGCCAAGCCAAGAGTGTGTTGGAATATTGGAGCCAAGAGGTAGTGAAGACATTGCTGCTGTTAAACTTTGATCATAATAGTGGTTTGCTGAGTAGTTAATTTTGGAATTCTGCCACTTGAATGTTTCTGGAAGCTCAGTCTCCACCGTCTGTTGCTTTGCAACATCTGTACATCATCAAGCATGGTGTTGAATCATTGTGTACAAACCTCCCCCCCAAAAAAAAATCAAAGTTTCCTTGCTGTTGATTTAGTTTTGGAGGCTGCAAGAGCTGGGAGTTGAGCTGTCAGCGGGTGGTTATTTTCCTTTTATCTGGAAGTGTTATCTCACTCAATCAAATGACATTCCCAGATTACAGTGAGAGTGGGTGGGGGTTGATATTTTTCTAATCAGCCTGTTCAAAGATGTGATTACACACCACCTGGAGCAGTTGGGACTTGAAACTGAGCCACCTGGCCCAGAAGTGGGGACCCTACCATTGCGCCATATGAGAATTGAGCACGTTGTTGTTTTTATTAATCAACTTGTTAAAGAAATGTTTTGATACACCACTGGAGCAGGTAGGACTTGAACCTGGGTCACCTGGTTCAGAAGGAGAGACACTACCACGGTACCACAAGAGACCTGAGCAGGTGGTTTTTTTTTTTTTTTTTGTTAAATGAGCATGTTTTCTTAATAATTTAGAGCTAGGGGTTGTTTGCTTGTCTGTTCAGTATGCTGCACTTTAAACAAATTGCTGCTTTCAATTCTCAGACGTGCATAGACACTCTTTTAATTGATATTGAAGTTTGCACCTGTAAGGATCCCCTTTACGAAAATCAACTAAATTGTCAAATAACTCCCATTGTATGTGACTGGCCCTTGAGTTTGGGATGAGACAAAAAAAATCAAGTAAGTTTCGAGTAAAGGATTTTCATCTACCCACAACTGAACTGAAAAAGAAGACCAACGATGACAGCGTTCCCAGGATCTCTGCCACATGCTGGCCTGATGTGAGCATCTGTTCATGTTGGCTGTCGAGTGAAAGAGGCACAGTTGGCTTTTGTCACTCATTGTTAATACTTATGACGGGTTTTTGTTCTGTTCCTTTGTATTGAAAAAACTGGAAAATCAGCACCCCAGGCAGATCAGGTGATTGTTGGATTTGGGTCCAAAAATGAGCCCGACTGCATTTGGGTTCTGGGAGTCACTTCTTTATAAATGCCACTACTGCTGACCCAAATTTGTTCTGCCCTAAGGATTGGCCATAGATGCAGGAATGGACGTTTTATCTTCAGGGTATTCATACTTTTTTTTGTATGTTAACTTCAGGTAATACTGAGGTTAGCTCTCATAAGAACAAGACCGGATAATGTGGTACTGAAGGATGCAATAGAAATTGTTACAGCACCTGGCATCCACATATATTACAACCACAGGCACTTGTGTGCCCAGGCTAAAGTTATCCAATTTGGATATAACTATACTGAAAACAAAAAATGCTGGAGATCACAGCGAGTCACGTGGTATCCATGGAGAGAAAGCCAGCTCGCGTTTTGAGTCCAGATGACTCTTTTTATGCTTCTATCAGTGAGTCAAGCTGTGAGAGGACTCGAGATGGAGACTGAAATGTTTATACCATAATGTTCCATGGTATGATAGTAATAATATCATGAATATGTCCCTTAAAAAATTTTACGTATTAGCTCTGAAACGTACCACTGTTCATGCTAGTTTTACCATTATTGGTGCATCAGCTGATGGCTTGTTGGTCCAAAGTTTCCAGTTTGCACTAATTTAATAGATAGATAAATACAGAAATTAAATCAGTCATTAAATAGTTATCATGATTTAGAGTACTCACCACCCAACTAATTTTGTATAGAATGTAGTCGATACAAATATTTCTCATGATTTTGCAGATCAAGAAAGAAATCAGCAATCTTCTAAAGTACTTTCTGCAATGCACTTTAACGTGTATATATTGAAGTGGAGATTTCTTTAATTTTATTTGTTACAATTCTGTTGATGCTAATAGAAGCAAAAACTCTTGTTTCTACCCACTTGAAGTCTAATAATTGAAGAGGCCTAAAAACGTGCGTTCAACACAGATAAACGACAAAAATGCCATGATTACATGATTCCTTGTCACAAAAAAGGACCTTTTTGATTTTGGCCACTGTCATCGCTGCAGGTATGAATGAGGGTTTTCGGGGATGAGCTGCGATGGGCAAAATCAACCAATTACCTATTCTCACCCCTCCTGTTGGCACAAATGAGGTCAGGAGCTCAACTTAGGGGCAGATGTCGGACTAAGAGTTTGAACAGATTGGATTAAATGTCAGACTAATGCCAAAAAGTTGAATGGAGATGTTAGAGAGGGAGCAGTTTTGGACCAGGGATTGTAATGGATTGCTTCAGTCTTCCGATGCTTAATTAAAGAAAACTTCTGTCCTCAATGTCAAGTAAACAGATTGGCGGCAGCAGCAGCATTTGAGAAAGGTGGTGGTGATGGTCTGGTGAATGTTGATTGATTGTTTTTCAAGGGAGTAGCGTCCTCTAGTGGTCCCCCATGATGCCTACACCTTGAGAAAGATTGCGTAGAGTGTGTTGTACATGCATAATGGTGGGTGCTCTGTAGCATTTCTTAGTTTTCTTTGCCGATGCACTGGCAGCATTGTTGTTAAGAAGTACTGTGGAAGATAAACATGAGTGTAACACCTCATCATTTTAAGAGTCTGTTCTTTGACTTGCTGTGAATAATGGTAAACATATTCGTAAAAGCTGCAGTGTTATTTCACAGATGAGATAGGTGGTGGGTAATATGCTATTCTAGGAGGAGACAGCAGACTTGAGACATAGCATAGTAGTAAAGGAGAGCTGAAGCAGAGGTTGTTGGGTTGAGAGAAACAAAAATACTGGACTCGGTGCAAATCAATAGGATTGAAACTGATTGTTTATTCACCTGGACTTGTTGCTGTACAAGTTGGTGGTAAGTCAGAAGACAGTAAACAAATATAAACTGTAATGTATATCCAAAATAGAAGCAGTAACAGGTGATTGATGTTGGAGTTAAGTAAGAAAGAATGTTCATAATCAGAATGATTGATTTATTATTGAATTTTGCAGATTATGTTTACATCTTAAATTTCTTCCAACCTTTGTTTTCCAGTTGGCACTTGGAAATGTCATCAGCGCACTTGGTGATAAAAGTAAACGAGTCACTCATGTGCCTTATCGGGATTCCAAGTTAACGCGATTGCTGCAAGATTCTTTGGGGGGCAATAGGTAAATACTTGGGTTTCTAATAAATTGCCATTTTCTTATGAGGGCTTTTTCAAACAAGTGTGCTTTTTGTGTGCAGATTTTATAATTTTGATCATTTAGTTTTGTGGGAGGTTGAATTTTATACTGCTGATGTTGAATGGCATCAGTACAGGAAAGTGGAATACTTGTTGATTTGAACACAGTGAGATTCCTTCAAGTAACGCCTCCAGTGTGTGTTAATCATTGAGATGATTGGACAGTCTGGTTTTGGAAACACAGTATTCATTCCTATGAAGTTTTAACTGTAAATAGTTAAATTGCTGCATTATGTACAAATATTTAGAGCTCCACAATGGGGATTTCTGTTTAAGAGATGGATTGCAAGAATCAATTATTTTAACTCCTATTCATGAGAGGGGCTATCACAATTATCAATTAAGCTTACTGGATGTGACAGGGTAGTTCTGAAACCTTCTGCCCTGTTCTTGCTCCATAATGTAGGTATCTAATTCATGAAATTCACTAATGTTTCAGAATAACAAACTGTTGCATGTTCATAGCTAGACGCAGAAATAGATTACATTTTGAAAGGAAATTGTGACTTTGAAATGGTGTGTTGTGGAATATTTTAAACCAACACTCGACGCAAGGTTCTGATTGTAATAAACACTGCTTGAAATATCAGTGGTGGGGAGGCAATTTTGACTGGAACATCAGAAGACTTCAATGATAGAAATGTTTTGAGTCAGTTAGATATTATTCCAATCACATTGCACTTATAGTTGAGTAGGTTAACTCTATCCAGGCCTCTAAGTCACAACTTATTGTGACCAAGCTACTAGTGAGCATTGATTAGTGTAACCTACCTGCAGTTCTTTTCTTGAGGCATCTGTCCTTTGTTAATTCATACCAAAACCTGTGATCGTCAAAAGTCCCCTTGCCCATTGTTTTCCCCCCACCATTTGCAATTTCAGTGTTATGTTATCGGTAACATTTTGTCTAGTTCTGGGGGTCACTGTAACCTTGAGTCCCACTTCAGGGCATGATTTTTCTCATCTTGGATTGGTTTCCATAAGGCATACAAGCTTATGTGGTTCTTTGTCCATTGAGGTGTCCTTTGGTGGAACAAGGAACCATAAACGATGCGCATTGTTTTATGGCATACTGCTAATGCACATCTGAATTGCTTGAAGAGCAGAGGATCATTTCATATCATTTATAAATGCTTTTGATTGAGTCATGTGAATATTCTCACTTTTTCAGATGTGAAACTCTTTGAACAAGATCTTAGCAATGTACATGGTTCATTAGAATTGGCAGAAGCAATTTCCTAAAAGTCAAAATGAGGCTTTTTAAACTTGAAGTTGTGCATTTATCTATTCATCATGCTTTTGACAGCTTTTATTAGGAGCTGATGCATATTAGCAGTGAAGGCCAGCCAAGCATTACAAAAGCAAAATACTGGAAATTTAAAATGAAAACAGAAAATACTGAACTACTTAGGTTTGGCATTATCTGTCTACAGACAAAAGTTTGCTGACCTTTTCTGTCAGAAATAACCAAGTCGCCTGGATTGTTGATCCGTGATGTTAGTATTGCTTTTCGCAATCCACTGACAGTTTAAAACCAAGCTAGACTAACACTTTTTCAGGGATCAGTTAAATTGGAGTAGTTCTTCAATGTTGTTAATTTACTCAGGACCTTTGTTAGAATTATTTTATAAAACAAATTAACTGTATTAGATGTCATTTTTGAAAATTCCCATAATCCAATAACGGCACTTTGTGCAAAAGATCTGTGCCGTTTTCCAAAATGTTTGACTATTGTTATCCCTACCTTGCTAAGTGTTACTTTTTTTTTTGTCTGTGTAAGGGACGAGAGTGTAGGACCAGGTAATGGACCAATGGTTTAATAAATTTATAAACGTGACTATTGCAAATAAGAAGAGTGTCAGGCATAAGGGATTTTTTTCACCTAAGTAAATGTTAACACTAATGGCAGAATCCATTCAAAACTGACTAATATGAGCTGCCCAAAAAAAGCACTTGAATATTGGAAAGTTATTCATTCCTTTCTATTTAAATAACTTGGGAAAGTACATCTTCTTTGTAAGCCAGAAACTCTACTTTCTCATTTTAAACCTGCTGTTTGCTAAAGAAAAGTGCCTGAGTTTTGTGCCTTTCTTGACAGCATAGCTTTCGTCAGAATTTAGTTAGTTATGCATATCCTGTCAAATAGTTAACTTGAATTTGCTGTTGCTGTTTCCTATGTCTTAATGATCTGTGAGGCTGTTGACAAGTGAATTGGAAAGTGAAATGCATGAATGTTGCAAAGTTAAAGACAAATTTGACAGTTTGCTGAACTGGGACTCAGCATTGTAGGGTGGCACAGTGGCGCAGTGGTTAGCACTGCCTCACAGTGCCAGGGATTCCACCCTCGGGTGACTGTCTATGTAGAGTTTGCACATTCTCCCCGTGTCTGTGTGGGTTTCTTCCAGGTACTGCAATTAGCTGCTAGAGTCAAAAGATGTGCAAGTTAGGTGGATTGGCCGTGCATGATTGTCCATAGTGTCCAGTGATGTGCAGGTTAGGTGGAGCAGCCACGGAAATGAGGTTTCAGGGGAAGGGAGGGGTTGGTTTTGGGCAGGATGCTCTTCAAAGGGATAGTGTGGACTCGATGGACCAAATGGCCAGCTTCCATAATGTAGGGATTCTACGATGGAATTTTTTAAAAGTATGTTAAAGTATCATGCTTAACTTTTGTATAGCTTTCAATTATCCAATTTCATTATTCGTCGGGTAACTAAACTGATGTAGATACTTTTTAATTGTGACTGTAGACGTATTGTTGCAGTGAGCCTCTGGGTTTCATTTTCCAGCCAAACAGTGATGATCGCTTGCGTCAGTCCATCAGATCGTGATTTCATGGAAACTTTGAACACGCTGAAGTATGCAAACCGTGCGCGGAACATTAAAAATAAAGTGATGGTCAACCAGGACAGAGCAAGTCAGCAAATCAATATACTCCGTGGTGAAATAGCACGTCTGCAGATGGAACTTACAGAATACAAAACGGTGAGCTAATTTGGAAATTGAAAATTTTACTTTTTTTTTGAAAGGTATGCTCCAGGCTGCCTGACACTGGAGATGATATGGCTTCAGAGTTATTACTTTGAGGAAACCGTGTAAATTTTGTGATGTAACATTTTTAATTTTAGTATGACTTATTTCAGTTTGCATTTTGAAATAGAGGCAATAGTAGTGTTTTGATCTGCCTGTGAAGTGTTTTAAACATTAACTTGAGAGAGCCTTCCTTGAGAAATAAGATTTTGTTTTCATTAGGTAAGTTTTAGGAGTGGACAATTGTGCATTAGGTTTCAGTTAGAAGGATCTGGAACTTTTTTTCTTTCGGCATACAGGAGACACCCATAGCTTGGAAAGCCTTTTTAGGTTTTGAGACAGCATCAGAGGCGCAGGAAAGTCGACGTTTTGGATTTACACCCATCATCATGACTCTCACTCCAGCATCTGCAGTTGTTGCTGCCTCCTTTTTAGCTTTTGACTGTTTGCAAAAGTTTTGGTGAAACCTTTCGCTCCTGAAGAAGAGAGATAGTTGATAACTGTTAAGGAATAGATTGCCTCAATGTAAGATTAATTTGAAAGTTCGAAACCAGATGCAAACAGTTTGGCGCTAAATTAAAATGTAGAGTTAGGGAGCTAATAATCTGTAGATTACTCCCTGAACCACTTGCACATTGATACAAGTTAAAGAAAAATAGAGAGGCAAGTGAATAGCTCAAAGATTGGCTTGGGAGAAATTAGTTCATATTCATGGGGCACTGACACCAGTACTAGGGAAAGAGAAAGCTATTCTGTTGGGACTGTCTTCTTTTGACCTATGATGCGATCACTGACCTGGTGAATGGTATGATGAAGGCTGAGGTTGGGGCTTTCGACTAACTAGTACAGGAAGTGTCTGTTCAACTGAAGGGAAGCTTCAAAAACAAAATCAAAAGAAATGAGACAGCAGAGATGCAGAATAGTGAAGAGACATATGAGAATCAATGTGTGACAGGGACGGGCAGAAAACTGCAGCAGAAATTTGAACCAGAATAAGTAGCAATTGTAAAACGTTAAAGTTTAATGCTCTCAGTCCGAATGCAGTATTTCTAACAAGATAGATAAGTTGACAATGGAAATAAATGAACATGCCATGATAGCTATTTTATAGCATGGAGGGTGGCAAGGTGACTCACTGGTCAGTACTGCTCCTTCATAGTGCCAGGGACCCAGGTTTGATTCCACCCTCAGGTGACTGGTTGTGTGGAGTTTGTACATTCTCCCCATGTCTGCGTGGGTTTCCTCCCACAGTCCAAAGCTTTGCAAGTTAGGTGGATTAACCATGCTGAATTGCCCAGAGTATCCAGTAATGTGCAGACTAGGTGGATTAGCCATTGGAAATGCAGGGTTACAGGGATAGTGTGGTAGGGGTATGGGTCTATGTGAGATGCTGATTGGAGGGTTGCTGTGCCTTCGATGGGCTGAATAGCCTGCTTCCACACTGTAGGGATTCTATGATTACAGAAATATGATTGCAGGGTGACCAAGATTGGGAAGTTTTCAGATTTAAAGGCTGCTTCACATTGCGGAAGATAGACAAAAAGGAGGAGATGGTGAAGCATTTTTAAGAAAGCAAGGGATCAGAGTGGTAAGTAGTGATACAGCATGATGTACCTATGGTAGATCTTGACGTGCCATCAGGTTGGATGGAAATAAAGAAAAGCAAAGAAAGGAAATCATGGGTGGGAGTCAACTATAGGTTCCTGAGGAGTTCCTATGCTGTAGAACGAACCATAAATCAGTAGATAATAGAGGCATAGAAGAAGGGCCCTACAATTGCTGTGGGTAATTGTAATTTGCGTATAGACTGGACCAATCAGATTGGCAAGGGTAATGTGGGAGACAAATCTGTTGAACATATCAGGGAATGTTTCTTGCAGCAGTACATTGTAGAACCTGCTCGGGTTAAGGCTATTTTGATCTCGTAATGAGCTAAGATTAATAACAGATCTCTTGGTTAAAGATCTTCAAATAAATCATGATCTCGACATGATAGCACTTCAAGTTCAGTTTGAGCATGAGCAACTTGGATTTGAAACCAATGTTCTCAACTTAAGTAAGGGTAGTTAAAAAGAAAAGAAGAAAGTTTTTTTAAGGTGAGCTGGGCAGGCAGATTAAGGGGTAAATTGGTGGAGGCATAATGTCTGCCATTTCATAACACAGCACAAATTTTACTCTGGTCAAAAAGAAGGACTCGATGAGAGGGATAACCACCCGTGGTTAATAAGGATGGTTAAGGAGCATATCTAATCAAAAACCAAGGCATGCAAAACAGGGAGAATTAATGGTAGGCCAGAGAGTGGTGATTTCTTTTTTATTATTAACCATCAATGGATTACCAAAAAAGTAATAGAGGGGAAAAAAAATGTAAATTAGCAAGAAAATAAAGTCAAAAACAGAGCGTCTACGTGTGCATGAAAAGTGTGCAGCTAAAGTGAGTGTGGTACTCTTGGATGATGCAACTGGGGGATTCTTAACAGGGAATGGCAGATAATTTAAACCAGTGCTTTGCATCATTCTACACAGTGGAGGATTTTGAACATCCTAAAGAAATCAGCAAGCTGCTAATGGGAGAAAAGATCTTGTAACTGCCTTATGATATAGTCTAAGTATTTGACAAACTAATGGGACTGAAGGCAAACTAGTCACCAGGATCTGATAGCCAGCATCTATGTTTTAAAGGAAGTGGCTGCAGAGTTAGTGGAGGCATTGGTCACAATTATCCAGCACTCATTGTATTCTGCATGGGGTTTCAGCAGATTGGAAAATTGTTCATGTGATGTCATGTTCGAGGGGAGGGAGATGCAAAGCAGGAAACCATAGGTCAGTTAGCCTAACGTGTGTTGTTGGGAAAATGCTAAGAGTCCATTATTAAGGAAGGAATAAGAGGACAATTAGAATCGAACAGAGTCGACATGGTTTTCTCGAAGGAAACTGAAATTTACATGACAAATTTGCTAAAATTTGTTTATAGCAAGGATATAACAATCAGAGTTCATAAAGGTGAACTATTAGATTTCAGAACCAAACACTGCAGATGCTGAAATCTGAAACAAACAGAATGCTGGAGAAACTCAGCAGGTCTGGCAGCATCTGTGGAGAGAAAAAGAGAACATTTTTGGCCAGGAGAGAGAATCAGTTGATGTTTTTGGTTTGGTATGACTCCTCTTCAGAACTGGTAGATATAATTTATTTAGGTTTCCTAAATGCATTCCATACAGTGCTACATAAAAGGTTGCTCAAGGAGCTCACAAAATATTGGAAGTTAGCATAGATTAAGGATTGATTAACATAGATTCAGAATTAATAGGTCTTTTATCAGTTAGTCAGACGTAACCAGTGAAGTACCATCGTAATCAGTCCTACGGCCTCAAATACTTACTATCCTTATTAATGAATTGGTGGAGGGCACAGAGGGTGATATATCCCAAGTTGTTGGGAAAGGGATGCTGTGATGATAACATAAGTTTGACGGGATATAGATAGGTTGAGTGGGTGAGCAATAATTTGGCAGATGGGTCTTGATGTAGAATAATGTGAGGTCATGCACTTGTGTAGGAAGGAGGAAGAAGCAGGCTATTATTTAAATGGACAGAAACTCCCAAAAAATGTTAGCATAAGGAGACCTGCATGTTCTTGTGCATAAAACACGCCATATAGTTTTGGTCTTCATATTTGAGAGAATATATTAGTAGTGAAGGCAGTTCTAAAGAAGTTCTCTAGGCTGATCACTGGGATGAAGGGGGTTGAACTATCAATGACTAAATAGGATTCTTCTAAACTCTAATGGATGATTTTATTGAAAGATACAAAATTCTGGAAGACCTTGAAAAGGTGGGTATTGGGAGGATGGTCCCCTATTGGGGTGAATCTCGAGCTCGGGGACATCCTTCAAGAATAAAGGAACATTCATTTAAAATTGAGATGTGACCAAGTTTCTTCTCCCAACTTGAATGCAATGAGAATTCCAGACCAAGATTCGTAGAGACTACTTCCCTGAAAGCCTTTAAAGAGGAGGTAGGTAGATTTTTGAAAAATCGGAGTTAAGAGCTTGAAGACTGGCATGAAAGAGGAGTTGATGCCTGGGGTAGAAGAGCCATGATATTATGGAATGATGGGCACACTTGAAGGGCCAAATGATCTAATTCTGATCCTGTTTCTTGTATGCTACGGAAAGAACATTACACAGTCTATAGATGTTCAAAGATAGTTATGAAGTGACTCCTACAATGCACTTAGGGCGCTCTATGATTTGATCCAACAACAGTGAAGGGACAGTAATACGTATCTACTTTGGAATGGGATGTGAGTTGGAGGGAAAAGTATAGACTGTTGCATCATATTGATTTTCTTTTGTAGGCATTGGAGATCATGAGATTGAGAGGAGCTGTCAGATAAATCTTGGCAGCCTTGCTGAGCACAGTACATCATCCATGGCACCACAGTGGCAAATTAAGTTGTTACTTAAATTGATCAAAGTGCTGTTGTGACTGCTTTGCCTCAGGTAGTGTTGAGTTTTTGTCACATTCAGACAGAGTGCATTTCACTGCTCTGATAATCACTGGGTGAAACATTGGAGAATTTTGAAGCATTTTTTAAGCAGTTTGATGCAACTTAATGGCTTATTGGACCTATTTAGAGGCCTTTTTAAGAGTCAACAACTTCTTGACGAGTGATTGGAGTCATTACATTTTCTAGACTATAACGGTGGCCCTTCCTTAAGGACACTAGTGATGAATTTACATTTCCACAGGAATCTTACAGCTTCATTGTCACTTCTAATTGGTGCCACTATTCCATTTCTAAACTTCTTTTTATAGAACTGAATTTCCATTCTCAAACTGCCATAGTAGGGTTTGAACTTGTACTTCCTGAATTAATAGTCCAATGATTATAACCAATGCTATGTGAATGGAGATTGGCACATCAACTTCGGTTTCTGTCAAACGTAGCAGTATTGTTTGATATCAAAAGACTTGAATTGAGAATCAAACTTGGGTAATTAATTTGTTTACAGGCACTACCTGATCCAAAAGTCCTGTGTTGTGCAATGAAGAGAGATCAGCTAAACCTTTTAACTAGCAAATTCTTGCTTCTCTTCCATCGCATACTCCTGTACTCTTAAGTCCATTATTCCCTCCTCAGCGTCAAATATGACTCTGCTGTTTGCACCAGCAGGCATAAATGACAACATTGAGATGATGTCTTGCATCAGTTACTGGTCTCATGGTCAATTCTTAGAGTATGTTAAACTGCTGGCTGCTAAAGTTGCTTTCATAGCAAAAATATAATTCTAACTATTTGAGGTGAAGGAACCTCGTTATGAGTGTGGGTGGGAAGTATTTTTCAGATAAAGTGGAACAGACGCCAGAAAACTAAGATCTGGTATGAGTTTGGTTAAGTTTAACAAACCAGTTATGAAGTCTACTTAGTTGTGACATTTTGAGGTTCCGTTTTACTTTTAGGGCAAGAGAATAATAGGAGACGACGGTGTGGAGAGTATCAATGATATGTTCCATGAAAATACTATGCTACAGACTGAAAACAACAATTTGAGAATGAGGATTAAAGCAATGCAAGAGACCATAGAATCCCTGAGGGCAAGAATAACACAACTGCTCAGTGATCAGGTTCACCAAGTGCTTGCCAAATCAGGTAACCTTCAATTTCATATATTTAAACAAAACAACTTTGAGATATTTAGAAGTCATTTTGGAATCAACATGTAAATCTGTTCCTTTCTCCACAGATGCTCCTGTACCTGCTGAGTTTCTCCAGCACTTTGTTTTTATTTCAGATTTCCAGCATCTGCAGTATTTTGCTTTATTTGCAACATTAAATTTTTGCAGTTTCAAAGTTGGGAAATATTGTTTTTGTCTTAAAGGAACTTTAAATGTGATTTGATGCAGAAAGTTATGTCAAACAATCAGATAATAATTATTACTGCATGATCACTGATGCAACAGCAAGGCAAATCTTTTCCTTTCACATATTCTGAAAGTACTTAATTCAGTCATTTAGTCACTAGCATGCGACAGCAATGAAAACAAGCTTGAATACTGGACTTTCATCTGGTGCATTACGAAACCTTTGTGTTAAAAATATGTTCTTATTAAGTATTTTTCTGTAAACAACTCTAAATGCAGGGAGAAGTAGGAAATTAACTCTTCCAGAATTCCACCTTCTCAAGTGAGAGCCAGGAATTTCCTGTGGGATGGTCGTGGGAAGGTGTAAAACAGCACCTCCTTCCATGTCAGTGAAGATTGGCTGTGGAGTTCTTGGACTTTGCAGATATTTCATGTCATGTTACTTTTGATATGCCTAACAAATCCTACCCTGCTGGAAAAAAAATCTAGCTTTTGCTGTAGTCTTGGTAAGAGAAAAGGTCATCTTACCTTGCACTGATCAATTAGCTGTTTAGGGAGTTCTGCAGTAGGAAAGTTAGTTTCTTTAGATGTTGTCCTGTATTTGGTAAAGCTGGATGGAGATTCTGAAATTTGATAGAATTGACCTTTTGCAAATTGGTAGCATGGACCCTTTGATATAGCTCCTGAATTTTGGTAGAACTGTGGAAGGTAAATCTGAGGCATTCCACAATTTAGGGTTGCACACAGATTTGGGTTGTTGGTGGATTCCTGCTGTAAGTCAACACTTGGTGGGGAGACAGAGTTTGGATCTGATTTTAATTAGGTAGAGATCTCCTGTCTAGTGGCAGTTTGTTGCAATTTAAGCGATTACTGGATTTTTTTTTTGGTTTTGAGATTTTTTTTTCAAATGTATATAATTTCTCTTTCCCTCTGTTTCAAACCTGTCCTCCGTTTCCTGAAATCATGAGTTACATTGGTGCCTTATAAAACTAATTTTTCAATTCTCATTTAAATTAAAGGAGATGACAATGAAGAGATTAGTGCCATGATTCAGAATTATATCCAAGAAGTTGAAGACCTCCGGTAACTCTGGTTTTATTTACGTAGAAATAAATATGGTTATATGTTGAATCATATATTTTGTTTTAAATAAATGAAAAGGTAGAGCAAAAAGATGAGGGACAATTCACTCAAACATTAAACTCCAGCCTTCTAACAGACTATATATAACGGATTCTGGATTACTTACTTAATCTCTGAATAATCAAAGAAGAAACATGCAAATAAATATACGATGGTTCATTTTCTTTGCTAAGATAATGTAGAAATATACATTTTTGCAGCCCTAATTGCATTCCACATAAGTCTCATACCTGCACGATTTTGAGGGTGAGGGTTATGTTCTGCAGGGTGTTTTGTACTTTTTTTTTAAATATGTTTATCTCAAGCATTCTTATCCTGACATTCTTCTCTGCCTTTAGAACAAAACTGTTTGAGAGTGAAGCTATGAATGAAAATCTTCGGCGTAACCTGGCAAGGGCTTCATCAAGACCATTATACCTCAATGGTACCTTCTCTGGCTCAGTTCTTGGTTCGGAAAAAGGAGCAATGGAAGTCTTAGAAATGGCTAAAAAGGACTTGGAAAAGCTCAAGAAAAAAGAAAGGAAAAAGAAGAAAAGGTAAGCATGAAATATGATTAGTTCCTTTGTGTAAATTGTCTTGATTTTAAACTATGATTCAGTATTTAAAATGGAGTGTCAGTTTAATACATAGGCTTTGACAAAATATTGTAATTTTTCAGCTTTCATTCAGAGTGCAAGACCAAAAGCTTTGACAAAATGTCTCTTCAGAATGTCCAAGAACACTCAATACTAAAGTCCTTAAATTATTAACTCTTTTTCTAATGGACAAAGTTTTGATCTAAGTAATATATATCTCAAACTTTAACTTGCTGCAGTTCTTGGAGTTATTTTTAATAGTCAAAGCATTTTTCACATTTTATTCCAAGAGCTCCATGGCAGAAGTATTAAAAAGAATAACTATTTGCAAGATTTTCTCCTCTGTTTGACAATTATTTCAAATCAAAAGGTCAAATAATGCAATTCCTGTTCAAAGTATATATGAATCAGTTATACTGCGACCAAAATGCCCAAACTATTCTGCAGATTTGTATGCAGAATAGTAAATTTAGCTTGAAAGCTTTGCTGTCACGACTTGTTTTAACAATATACAGATAATACTTTGTCTCATTTTAAATTGTATTCCAATCAATTCCAAATGTACAATGTTTATCATAAGCTTTATGAACTGCTTTTATTCCTTTGTCACCTTTTGTATGAATGAGAAGATGTGGATGTCTCCAGTGTAGACTTTCACAACTGTGTAATACATACTTATCTCTGTTCAAGAGCTAAAGAACTTAAGTAATGGTTAAAAGTGGTCTTGTAATTTTTGTAACTGATACTTGATGAAACTAGGCACTTCACACAATTTTGCAAACCATCCCAATGATCACTGAATTCTAAGCAAAACATGACAGTGTGGAACTGGAACCTCTAACATGGTGGAAGTTGTGTGGTGGTCATGGTGAAAAGGTATTAATAGATTTAGATGAAAGCCAACCTTTTCTGTGTTGCAATGCTATGTGCAGTTCTTTGCATGTCCCAGATGCCAACACCTTGTTTTTTTTTTAACAACCATGAATGCAGGGTGATGGTGGCTTTGTGGTTTTATTTGCTATGCTGTTTATCCAGAGATCCAAGTAATGTTCAGGGAACCAAGATTTAAATCGTGCAATTTGAATTCAACAAAAAAAAAAGTCTGGAATTAAGAATGTAACGGTGACCGCAAAATTACTGCTGATTGTCAAAATCCACCTAGTTCATTAATACTCATCGGGGAAGGGAATTTTAGAGTCTGGCCTACATGTGACTCCAAACCCACAACAATTTTGATTCTTTCTTAACTACCCTCTGAAGTAGCCTAACAAGTCATTTAATTGTAACAATTACCTCAAAGTCTGGGGTAAAAAAGGCATGATAATGACACAAACAGTCTCGTCAAACCTGTAAAGACCATCTGGGGGCTAGTGCCAAAATTGGGAGAGCTACCTTGCAGACCAGTCAAGCAAAACCCTTACGTAGCTGGACTCTCAGAATTGTACCGTAAAGACAATTCCCCAGATACTGCCATCCCCAACCTTGGATATATCTGTCCCATTGTCAAGACAAACCCAGCTGATATGGTGACATAGTGATGCCCTGCGAGTCCTCAACATTGACTCTGAGCACCATGAAGTTTAAGGGCATCAGGTCATGGATGGACAAGGAAGCCTTCCATTGATTACAATTTACCGTCGCCCCTCAGCTGATAATTAAATGCTCCTCCACGTTGAACATCACTTAGAAGGAAGCACTGAGAGTGGCTGGGGAGTGGAGTGGGTAGAGCATTTCGATGTCTGCCACCAAGAATGGCTTGGCAGTAGCACTTGTATTCAAGCTGGTCCAGTCTGAAAGATCATTACTGCTAGATTTGGCAGATGATGAACCAATGAACAGGGAAAAACATGCATACTTTACCTAACCCTCATCAGTCTGTCTGCCACAAGATACATTTGTCCATGACAGTGTTGTAAGAATGACCACCGCACAGTCCTTGTGGAGATGAAGTCCCACATTCACATTGAGAATACCCTCCATTGTGTTGTGTAGCACTAGCACTAGCACCTTGTCAAAAAGAACAGACTTCGAACAGATCTAGCAAATCCATGACTGGGCATCTATGACGCACTGCGATCCATTTGCAACACAGTCATATTCCAGTGTAATCTGCAACTGCAAAGCCCAGCATATCCCCAGTCCACGTCAATGAAGAGCACAAGAGGGCAAGCTAGAAGCAGCATTGGCAATATCTAAAGATGAAGCATCGAGCTTGGGAAGCTATAAAACACAATTGTGTGCCAAAAAGCACAGGCAACGATAGACAAAGCTTTGCAGTCATGCCCATCCAGTTAGGAATGGTGGTTGACACTGAACCAACTCACTCAAGGAGGCAGCTTCTCAAGTATTCCCACCCTCGGTGATCGGAAAGACCAGTATGTCAGTACAAAGGATGAGCTGAAGCATTTGCAAAAATCTTCAGCCAGTGGTGCCGAATGGATGATCCATCTTGGCCGCCTTCAGAGATCCCCAGCATCCCAGATGTCAGTCTTCAGCCAATTTGCTTCACTCCACCTGATGTCAAGACACAGTTAGCAGCACTGGATACTCCAAAGGCTACGTGCTTTGACACTGTTCTGATAATAGTACTGAAGATTTATCCTCTTGAACTTATCAGAATTGTGGCAGTTCCAGTACACCTACAAGACTGGTATCCACCTGACGACAATGTGGAAGATTGCCCACGTAGGTCCTGTACACCCAACAGAACAAGTCCAACCTGGCCAACTACAAACCCATCTGTCTGCTCTTGATCATCAGTAAGTGATGGAAGGTGTCATCAAGCAGCACCTGCTCTGCCATAGCGACCTGACTGACACCCAGTTTGGGTTCTGTTCATGCGACTTGGGTCTTGATTTGACTGCACCCTTGATTCAAACATCGACTAAAGAGCTGCATTCCATAAGTGAAGCGAGAGTGACTGCACTTGACATCCAAGCTGCACTCAACTGGGTGTGGCGTCAAGGAGCTTTAGCAAAAATAGCATCAATGTGAAGAGAGGAAAACTCCACTGGAGTCATACCTAGCTTGTAGGAAAATTAGTTATTGACAGTCATTATTTCGGCTCTAGAGCATCTCTGCAGGAGTTCTTCATGGAAGTATCCTAGGCCTGACTAACTTCAGCTGCTGCTTCGATGACTTTCAGTCCATCATGAGATCAGAAGTATTGCAGGTGATTGCACTAAGTTCAGCACCATTCATAGTTTGGATACTGAAGCAGTCTCTGTCCATCTACGGCAAGACCTGGACACCATCTAGACTTGGCTGATAGTTGGTGAGACCATTGACTGTAAATTGAGTAGGACTCGCTACATAAACGCAGTAGCTTCAAGAGCACATCAGAAACGGGGAATAAACAGCAAGTAACTTATCTTCTGACTCGCCAAAGCCTGTCCACCATATACAAGGCACATGTCAGCAGTGTGACAAAACTCTCCCTACTTGCCTGGATGGGTGTATCTCCAATGACAACCTAACACCATCCCAGACAAAGTAGCCTGCTTAATTTGGTGCCTCATCCACTCTTTACTCAATGGCAGCAGTGTTTACCATCCATGATGCACTGCAGAAATTCACCAAAAATTCTTAGACCGCACCTTCAAACCCACGACGAGTTCCTTTTTAGAAGGTTAAGGACCGCAAATACCTGGGAATACCATACATACAAGTTCCCTTCCAAGCCATTAACCATCCTGACTTGGAAATATCCTGGCGTTCCTTCAGTCATTGGGATAAAATTCTGAAATTCCCTGCCTAATGGTATTGTGGTCTACCCACAGCACGTGGACTGCAGCGGTTCAAAAAGTTGGTTCACCACCACCACAACCTTGAGGCAGCTAAGGATGGGCATTATTTGCTGGCCCAGCCAGAGACACCATGTCCTAAGAACAAATAAAAGAAAAATGCATCTTGTCTGCCTTTACTCCTAGCGCAAAGATGTGGCTTGTGATCACTTCATTGAAGACCTGAATCCTTGTTTCAAGTAAATGGGCTCTAGTTTATTCAGGAAATACATAATTTCAAGTGCACTTCTCATTGTCAGGTAATGAAAATGCTGATTGTCCATTTAAAAGGAGGAAGGATGTATAAGAGAAAAACAAATTGCTGGAAAACGCAGCAGGTCTGGCAGCATCTGTGGAGAGAAAATATTTAAGGTTTCGGGTCCAGTGACACTTCAGAGCTGTTTGGTACATATGTTAAAGATGGGGTGGGGGCAGGGGGTAGGAGTAAATAATAGGATGAATATTCTGTTAAAGTTTGAGTTTTTTGTAATTTACGTTGCTTTGATTAAATAATTCACTTCATCATACTTTATCTTATTGGATTTTGGTGATTAATATCAAACAATTCTTCAGGTGATTGCATATAAATCTGAATGTTTTGTCCAAAGGTAGCATAGTTGATCTTGTCAGTTGTGTTGAAATCATTTTGAAAATATTGGATAGACCCAGAGGAGGTGGGAAACTGAAGGAAGTCATTTTTGATCTGCCCAGACAAATTGCAGGTTCCCAGTCATAAAATTTCCAAGTTTTGTTTTGCATGTCAGGAGTTGTATTATAAGTTGAATGCATTATTGAGCTGTGGATATTTTTTCCATCTTATCATTGCTAAAATCTTGTGATGAGAAAACAATTCTGTCATCAAAGCAAATGTAATAACTTACTTTTCTTTTGGCTTTGACATACAATTCTCACAAAAATAGCCAGTAATTTGCATTGTATGCAAGCTGCATTAGCGTCAAGGCTTAATATACAATTTTAAACTGTGAAAAAATTATTTTTCCATATGTTTTGTATAGTATCGTGAAAGAGGAGAATCCAGAAGGGGAGAAGGTAGAAGAGAAAAACCTTGAGGAAAAAGAAAAGAATGACTTGGAAGAGGTAAGTCTGGGTATAAATAATTTAAGTGATTTGAAGTTGACAGTTCAAGTGTAAATGACTAAGAAATCACTTTTCAAGGAGGAGGGTGAAGAATGCAGTGATCATGAAGAAGGTGATGAGGATGCTGAAGAGGATAACTTAGAAATAAGTGAAAGTTCGGATGACTCTGACTCTGAGTTAGATGATGAAGGTAATGCCTTTAACATGCATTTTGCTTTATAAAGTAGCACAGTCAAATCTTGGTATGAATTAATCACATTTGAACTATTGCTTGAGGTTTTTGACCCTTAGATTTCCTTTGAATGTGTCAAGTTGAAGTAATATTTACAGATGACGCAGACAGTTCAGACAGGATTTGCTTTTCCTTGAGTGTTTTTAGAGGGAATAATTTTGTATGAGTTCACATTCTGAGTGGTTTCAGCTTTGGGTGATCTCATTCTGACATCATTCCTAATTTGGCTCAAACTGATACCACTTCAGCAGTGAGCTATCACTGACATCCAGAGTCACTTGGATTGTATGAATTCCATTCCTGGTTATCCCCTTTCCAAATGCTTGATGTGCTTTCACTTGAAGTACTAATTCAGCTTCCTGCAGGTAATGCTGTTATGTGGGATTCTGTCACAAAACCACAGCAACTTGAACCAAAGTCACAGGCAAGTGGTATTTCCTTTCCAGTGAAGTAGCAGATTTAGAAGTATTCACAAACAGATCTTTTTAAAGTAAAATTGCAAGTGGTTAAAAATGTGAAAAATTCAGAATTTTTGTATTAAAAACTTTGAATACAAAATCCAAACGTTGGTGAATCAGACATTGCATTTGTAATGTGGAATTGAAATATTTTGTGCAGTTTTGAGACATCCTATTGGTAAAGTACTAGAAGTTGTGAAAATATAGAAATTACATTAAGAATATACTGGATTTGATATATCTAGGTTTTTGAAGTTTTCAAATGCTTTAAAAAAAATTCAAAACTGAATTATTCTTATGATTTGAATATGTCGTAAGTAGAATAAATTTAAGATCAATATTAGTGAATGAAAAAAATCAGAGAAATTTCATCATGCAGAAAGTTACATGAAATAATTCCTTGACCCAGTGTTGAATATGAAATAAATACCACATGCATTTACATTTCAGAACATTTGAGAACAAGTGAAAACTTAAATTCTTAAAGGATATGGGGAATAGGAATTTTATTGATTGTTCAGATTCACAATTAGCGGTCACATTAGTTTAAGTAGACTAAACTGTTTATTTTTGAGATGGCTTTTGACTGCTGTAGATGAAAGTTTTGGGACTGTTATTTTTCCACGAGGAAAACATTGATCTTTAAGCTCCTGAGAAAATAACTGACTATTTCTCTAACTTTTGAATCATTTTAATTGTACATTTTTTTTAAAAAATAGCCAATTTCCAGGCAGATCTGGCTAATATAACCTGTGAAATAGCAATCAAGCAGAAACTAATTGATGAACTGGAAAATAGCCAGCGTCGACTTCAGACACTCAAACAGCAGTATGAAGAAAAGTTAATGATGCTGCAAAATAAAATTCGAGACACCCAGCTGGAGAGAGACCGTGTTCTACAAAATCTAGGTATAAATACAAAGCTGTCCATATTTCTGAGGATGCTTAAGTTTTTAAAAAATATTTTTATTCTTCCAATAATTTTTTTTTCTAATTAGACCAGGTTAAGTGTCTCTGGCATTTTCTTGTCTTCAAGCAGTAAAGTGATTATTTTATACTTGAGCATAATAAATTTGCAAAATTATGTAATAAATACAGCCAAAATATTCATTGTGTAATGTTTTTGTCATTGTTTTGTCACATTCAAAAATGTGGGTATTCCAGGTTCAGTGGAATCTTACTCTGAAGAAAAAGCAAATAAAATTAAATCAGAATATGAAAAGAAACTTCAAGTCATGAATAAAGAATTGCAGAAGTTACACACTGCCCAAAAGGAACATGCTCGATTGCTGAAAAATCAAGCACAGTATGAGAAACAGTTGAGAAAGCTTCAGCAGGAAGTGGGAGAAATGAAGAAAACAAAGGTAAAAAATCTGCCTTCCTTGTGACAACAATGAAGTAAATTACAGTTTAGATTTTATTAATCTTGAAAAGAGAAAGTGCACTAATGGAGATATCTTTACTTACTAAAGTGCATTCGTTCATGGTTCATCAGACCAAAAATAGAGCAGCATTGACTTCCTTGGAATGCCAATGTCAAGATCAGTTTTCTCCACTTAACTGAAAAGGGAGAGTATCGATCTGAAAGGTGGGAATGGTATCAAGGATGAAATAAGAACTAGCCAACGCATAAGAACCAGGAGTAGGCCATCTGGCCCTTCGAGCCTGCTCCACCATTCAGTGCAATCATGGTTGATCTTTGTGTCGTCAGCTCCACTTACCCCCGCCGGCCCCCCCCCCCGCTGTACCCCTTAATTTTTTGAACAGTAAAGGAATTATCTATCATAGCTTGAAAAGCATTCAATGAGGAAGCCTCAACTACTTCACTGGACAGGGAATTCCCCAGATTTCACCTTTGGGTGAAGAGGTTCCTTCTCAATTCAGTCCTAAATCTGCTCCCCCTAATTATGAGGCTGTGCCCTCTTTTTCTCATTTCACCCCCAGTGGAAACATCCATCCTGCTTCTGTCTTAACTAATCCCTTCATAACTTCATACATTTTTATAAGGTTTCCACTCATTTTTCTAAATTCCAATGAATATAATCCCAGCCTACTTAGTCTCTCCTCATAAGACAACCTTTGCAACTCTGGAATCAGCCTAATCTCTTCTGCACCCCATCTAGTGCCAGTACATCCTTTCTCAAGTAAGGAGACCAAAACTGTACACAGTACTCAGCTCTGGCCTCACCAGCGCTCTATACAGTTGTAAGATAACCTCCCTGCTTTTAAACTTAATCCCTCTAGCAATGAAGGACAAAATTCTATTTGCCTTAATTACCTGTTGCACCTGCAAACCAGCCTTCTGCGAATACTGAATAAAGATGCCCAGGTCCCCCTGCACAGCAGCATGCTGCAGTTTTTTACTGTTCAAATAATATACCTTTTTACTGATATTCCAACCAAAATGGATGACTTCACATTTCTCAAAATTGTACTCCATCTGCCAGACCTTTGCCCGCTCCATAAACTATCTATATCCCTCTGCAATCAGAGTCCTCAGCACACTTTGCTCTACCACTTGTCTTAGTGTCATCTGCAAGCTTTAACAGACTACACGTGGTCCCCAAATCATCGGAGTAAATTCTGAACAGTTGCATTCCCAACACTGATCCCTGAGGCGCACCACTAGTCACTGATCACCAACCAGAAAAGCAGTCATTTATCCCCACTCTTTGTTTAGCTAACCAATCCGCTATCCATGCTACTGCGTTACCTGTTTAACTGTGCACCTTTTTATCTTATGTAGCAGCCTTTTGTGTTGCACTTTTTCGAATGCCTTTTGGAAATCTACATACATGACATCTACTGGGTCTCTGTTGTCCACTGAACTCATCATGTCTTCATCGAATTCCAGTAGATTAGTTAAAACGTGACCTGCCCTTCATGAACCCATGCTGCGTTTGCCCAGTGGGATAATTTCTATCTAGATGTCTTGCTATTTCTTCCTCCATTAAATATTCAAGCATTTTCCCCACTACAGAAGCTAACCGGCTTATTATTGCCTATCTTCTGTCTACCTCCTTTTTAAACAGGATGTCACATTTGCTGTTTTCCAATCTGCTGGAACTGTCCCAGAGCCCAGTGAATTTTGGAAAATTGCCACGAGCACACTTGCTATTTCTCCCGCCTTCCCTTTTGCTTTACCCTGGAATGCATTCCATCAGGCCCAGGAGACATGTCTATCTTTAGCTCCGTTAGCTTTCCCAACGGTACCTCTTCTGTGATAAAGATGATCTCTAGTTCTTACTGCCATGTTATTCTTGTCCCCATCGTGTAGACCAACACAAAATACCTGTTCAATGCCTCAGCCATTCCCTGATTTCCCATTATTAAACACCCCCCTTCTCGTCCATTAAAGGACCAATGTTTACCTTAGCCACTCTTTTTTTTTTCACCTTTGTTTGTAGAAACCTTTGCAACCTGTCTTTATATTCTGAGCTAGTTTACACTCAATCCTTCTTTTCTTTATAGATTTTGTTGAGGCTTTCTGTTGGGGAAAACTTCAGTCTTCTGGTTTCTGCCAATTTGTACACCTTATCTTTCAATTTGATAGCTTCCCTTATTTCCTTGGACATCTGTGGCTGATCACCCCTTTTTCTTCAGTCTTTCATTTTCACTGGTATATACTTTTGCTGAGCATTTTGAGAAATTGCTTTGAAAGTTCTACACTGTTCCTCAACTGTCCCACCATAAAATCTTTGTTTCCAGTCTACTTTAGCCAACTTCTCCCTCATCCTGTTGTAGTTTCCTTTGTTTAAGCACAGGACTGTGGTGTTGGATTTTGTCTTCTCACTCTGTCTGCGTTCTAAATTCAACCACACTGTGATCGCTCCTTCCAAGAGGATCCCTTACCATGAGATCATTAATTATTCCTGTCTCATTACACAGAACTAGATCTCGGATAGCTTGGTCCTTCGTTGGTTCCATTACATACTGTTTAAGAAAACTAATGTGGATATGTTCAGTGAACTCCTTAGAGCTGCCTTGACCAACTTGGTTTGACCAATTGACATTAAAATCCCCCAAGGTGATGTTATTATTTGGTGGTCTATAGACTACGCCTATCAGTGACCTTTTCTTCTTAGAATTTCTAACTTCCACCCAAATGGATTCAACCTTATTCTCCACAGAACCAATATCATCCCTCACTTCTGCCTGACATCATCCTTAAATATCAGAGCTACACCACCTCCCTTACCTTCATGGCTGTCCTGCAGCCATGTCTCCGTAATGGCTACTAAATCATAGTCATTTGCAATGATTCGGGCCATTAACTGATCTACCTTGTTTTGAATGCTACGGGTAAAGTGCCTTTGTGCTAGCTTTTATACTTTTTTGAATTCTAACATCTCCATGAATAATATCTCCTGAGTTTTTTTCCTTCCTTTTAACTTCTTCTTTCATGGCCTCCGATTTGAGGTTAAACCCTCCTGCACACGTTAACCTGCTGATTTCTTCTCTGTTTACCATTGTACTTTCTGCTGTGTCACTCTTGCCGCCCCCCCCCTGCCAAACACCCAGTTCACGAGTTTAAAGTCCTGGTGATCACTCTTTATCCTTTTTGCTGGAACACTGGTTCCAGATCAGTTCAAGTGGAGACCATCCCAATGGTACAGATCTGTCCTGTTTCGAAACTGATGCCAATGGCCCATGAAATGGAACTCCTCTTGCCGGCACCACTTCTTTAGCTGCGTGTTTACTTCCCTAGTTTTCTTGTCCCTTAGCCACTTTGCACTTGTCTCGGTCATAATCTGGAGATTATTATCCTTGAGGACCTGTTCTTAATTTTGTTCCTCGTGCCTGATGATCCCCAAACAGGTCCTCCTTCCTAGCCGGGCCTATGTTTTGTCCCAACGTGGACCACAACAGCTGGATTCTCGCCCTCCCACTCCAATATCCTTTCAAGCCAGTCAAATGTCCCTCGCCCTAGCACCGGGCAGGCAACACACCATGCGGGACTCTCGAACCTGCTTACAAAGGTTGCGATCAGTCCCCTTAATTAGAGTCCCCTACAACTACCACTTGTCTTTTTGCTTCCCCTTCTTGAGGGGCCTCCTGTACTATGGTACAGTGGTCAGCTGGCTGATCCTCCCTACTGCCCTTTTCCTCATCCTCACGGGAAGCAAGTACCTCACACCTGTTGGACAAGGTCAAGAGGCTCCTCTGTCCCTGAATTCAGGATCCCCTTACCTGCCTCACTTGCAATCACACCCTGCTGTCCCTGATCAATGACTGAATTTGAAATACTTAATCTACTAGGTGCAACTGCCTCCTGAAACAAAACGTCCAGGTACTTCTCCCCTTTCCGGATGTGCTGCAGTCTTTGAAGCTCGGATTCTAGCTCATCAACTGAGTCGAAGTTCTTTGAACTACCGACACTTGCAGCAAATGTGATCACTGCAGCTCGCAATGGGAGCTGACAACATCCACGTCGTACAGCTACAGCATATCACCTGCCCAGCTGTACTTGTATAAATTAATAACTTATTAATAAATTTAGTTAATTACTTTAATTTATTAATACTTCTTTGGGTTCTTTTTCAAATTTAGTGCAGATTTCCTACCAGCCAATTGGGTCGTAGCTTCCCTGCAACACCGATCCAGTTTTCCTTCGCAGCTACAATGTGCCCCGAGCTCAGTTAGTTTTACTTACGTTATGTACTGCATTATTCCCAGTTAGTGGAAACTAAAATATCTCAACCTACAGCTGTTTACATCTTAATAGAATGAGCAATTAATGAATTAGTGTTCCATTTAGTTTGTATATTGTAAGAATAGTGCTTAAACTTTGGTCAGTTGTGTCTGAATTTTAAATTTTCTCTCATTCGATGAGGAATGAGCTGAAAACCGTATAATTTCAAAGCTAGCTGGTAGACTTGGGAAATCTTTCATTCACCACCGTCTCTTCTGTCTTTGGAAAATGTCTGGTCTTTGAGCAGTAAATTAAGCCAAAGAACTGTGGATGTTGGGGGGTATGAAACAAATACAGAAGTTGCTGGTGAAAACCCTGGCAGTATTTGCGGGGAGAACACAGAGTTAATGTTTCGAGTCTGATGATTCTTCATCAAAAGTGATAGCAGCCAGGAAAGTATTGGGGATGGCATGGGGGAGCGGATAAGTGGAGTCAGAGCCCAGAGAGAGAGTGTGATATGAACGGGTTAGGCAAATAAGAGGATTATTTATTGTGGGCCAGGACAAAAGAGATGAATAAGTGATACTGAGAGCTGAGAGTAGGAGCGAATTGTTGAGACAATACAGCTCCACATTGTACTGTCTCTGACTCCAGTATCTGCAGGTCTTGCTACCTGAGTGATTTATAACCCCACTGTGAAGCCTCTTTCAAGGATGCCTGTCTTGAAGTTGTCCACCTCCCTCCAGAGAGACCTCAGTGGATCTCTCTTCCACTGCAACCCACTGGTAATATCCTCTGCCCTGAAACTCCCATTGCTTTTTCTCCACCTATTTGATGTCAAAACTAACTTGTGCTTACTAGCAAACACAGGCCTCTTCCTCCACTCCAGAGCCCAACCCTATTCAGGACCGCCCTCTCAATGTGCTCAGTGCCACTGACCACACGATTACCTCGGCGCCTCTTGCTGATGCCACCAACCTCATCACTTCCAGTGCTATTCACATCACTTTTGCTGTTGCCAACCGCACCGCCATCAACGTCACTCCTGCCACCGCTTCCATTGCTACTGACATCACTTCCACTCCTGAGACAGTCTCCATCTCCACTGCCACTCCCAGCTCCAGCTCTATGCCTAGCCCCAGCCCCAAGCTCTGCTGAGTCTCCACCATCCCACCACCCCCGTCCGACCTCCACCTCACTGAGGACGAACAGTCCTCAGCACAGGACTTACCTTTGTTCCCCTGCTCCCACACGTCAGTGAATTGAACTCGGGTCTGGCTGTCGAACTCTTCTTTCTCCACCTCCACACCTGTTTCTTTGACAGAGTCTAGCCCACCCTCTCCAGGCTCCTTCTCCTGCCTCCAACAAACCTCATCCTCCTGGATACCACCCCACTGCCTCCTACCCTCCCTCAACCTCTTCCAGTTGCGGTTGCGATCGATCGCCTCAATCTCCCGCACGTGCTCCTCCTCCAACCTCTCCCTAATGGAACGCACAGCTCTCTGTGCCCTCTGCTCCAACCCTAATCTCACCATCAAACACATGGATAAGGGGGCTGCTGTAGTGGTATGGTGCACTGACTTTTAAATTGCTGAGGCCAGGCACCAACTCTCTGACATCCGTCCTACTGCCTCCTCGATTATGACCCCACCCCTGACCACCAAACCATCATGTCTCAAGACCGTTCATAACCTCAATACCCCTGGTGACTTCCCTCCTCATTGTTCCCCAACCCTGCACTGCCCGTTTCTATCTCCTTCCCATTTTCTGAAGAAGGGTCCCGGCCCGAAACGTCAACTTTCCTACTCCTCTGATGCTTCCTGGCCTACTGTGTTCCTCCAGCTCCACGCTGTATTGTCTCTGACTCCAGCATCTGCAGTTCTTGCTATCTCAGAATTGTAGGCTGTGCTGAAAGCCCGTGTCATATGATAATAGACCTGAGAGTGGGTCAGGATGGGTTGGCTGTGCTAAAAGCAACAATAGCATGACAGGACTAGGTGTGGGGGTAGGTTGAAAAAAATGAAAGGACAGAATTGGATGCAAGTTATTGAACTCAGTGTTGAATCCTAGATTTTGGGAGCAATTGTTTTACAAAGGTGTTTTAATTGCAAGGTAAACTGTAAACGTTTGCCACCTTGGCTAATCACGTAGGAAAGGTGAGGATACAAGTGTTGGAAAAAATTACATGTGTACATATTGGTTCTCAAGGTCCGTTTAATGAAACAAATGAAGGAAGAGCAAGAACGAGCTCGCATGACAGAATCTAGGCGAAACCGAGAAATTGCTCAGCTGAAAAAAGAGCAGCGCAAGCAGGAAGTGAGTATTGAGTTGTTTAAAATGCTAATGTATTGATAGTGCTTTTAGCATTGAACAAGAGTGAAGTTGTAAAGTTATTTTGATTGTATTATATTTGAAATTGTACTAAATCTTTGATCTTTCCCTTTGACATTACTCAGCTATGTTAAATTATGCAGGAGCTGTAAAGAAGCATGCTAGAAAAGCTTTTTGTTTTGCACTCAGGGCAGTTGCAAGAAAGCCATGTTTGAAAGGGAGCAAGAAATTATACCATCTGGCAGAAGGGTTACAAGTCTACTCCGGCACTGTTCTCATGGAGAATGGACCCAGGGATTACTGTTTCCTGTTCTTCTGTTTAATTCAAAAACTGTGCAATGCCTGGTCGTGTTCCTTTTTCCTGTGGAGGGCAGATCCCTGTGTTTGTATATCTTCTATCAAGTGTAAATGGGTCACATTGTTAAACCAACTCATGACCTTAAATTGGTTGGTAATGCACATTTATAGTACGTTCAGGATTTCAGCAAATCTTATCTAACTGTGTAAAAACATTTAATGTTCAACACCGAGATAACAAGCATGGGGCTGGACGAACACAGCAGGTCAAGCAGCATCATAGGAGCAGGAAAACTTGACGT
>JAHRHZ010000091.1:1217649-1243609 GCA_024137785.1 Ginglymostoma cirratum
GTTTACTATCATTCATTAGCTTAATAAATATAAATCCAATTCTATGACACTAAAACTGCTAGTAGATCACTTTGGCCTTGCCACAAGCAATGTTGTAAGATCCATTTTTGTGATCATCACTGAGTTTGGAGGGCTAATTGTTAACAAATGTTGACAGAGATTTGTTTCTATTACTTGAATTTGAGTCTGTGACAGGGCCAGAATTTGTTGCCAATCCCTAATTGCCTGTTTCCTCTGTGACTTGCTAGGCCATTTTAGGGCAGTTAAAAGGCAATAATATTGCTTTGAATCTGGAGTTGCATGAAAGCTGAAATTGATAATGATTGCAGATTACTTTGCCTAATGGATTCCAGTGAACCACACAGGTTTTTATGACATTCTGTGATGGTTGTCATGGTCACCACTACTGACACTAACTTTAAATTCCAGATTTATTAATTGAATTCCAGTTCCATCAGTTCTTAGAATAAGATTTGAACCAATGCCATTATCCTGAACCACTGAATTTCTAATCCAGCAACATCATCAATCATAAGGCGATAAATATTTGGCACCTCGAGCCTGCTCAGCCATTCAATAAGATCACAGTTAATCCAACTCCCTTCATGCTACTTCACTATCTCCTCTTTTTGCTTTTATTTGTATAATCATGAATAACACGGTTTAAAAGTTGAAACACCAGCCAATTATGTAAACAGGACAGTCTAAGAATTTTGATGAAAGTTATAGTGGAAAAAAATTGTGCTGTTGTTCTTAGGCTGATGGATCACAACCTCTAAAACCATAGGAAATGGAACAGGATTCGGCACCCCTGAAGCCACCTTTGCAATTTAGAAGGATCACTGCTGATCCAGCATTCCTCATATCCACTTGCCTGCCCTCTCCCCATAACCCTAATTCCACTTCTAGTCAATAATTGATCTATCCCAGCCTAAAATGTCCTCAAGGAGTCTTTCCCCGCCACCCCCCCCCCACCCCCAACAGCTGTCTGCAGCAATGAATTCCAAAGACACTCACCCCTTCAAGAGAAGAAATTCCTCTTCATCTCCGACTTAAATTGGCACCTTTTAGTTCTGAGACTATGCCCTCTGGACCTAGACTCTCCTATTAAGGGAAACATTCTCTCAGTATTTACTCCGACAAGCCACTTTTCATATTTCGATGAGATCACCTCTCATTCATCTAAATTCCAATGAATAGAGTCCTAACGTGATTAACCTTTGCTCGTAAGGCAGTCCCTCCATACCGTAGTCATCCAAATGAACGTTCTATGAATTGCTTGCAATGAAATAACATCTTTCCTTGAATAATGGGACGAAAATTTCTTGCAGTATTCTAGATATGGTCTCATCAGCATACTGTATAATTGCAGTGAGACTTACCTACTATTACACTCCAACCCCCTTGAAATAAGGGCCAACATTCCATTGCCTTCCTGATTAACTGCTGCACCTGTGTGCTAGCTTTCTGTGTTTCATGCATAGGTACCCCCAAGTTCCTTTGTGTCGCGGTTTTCTGCAGTTTCATTCTATTTAAATAATCTGTTCTTTTTGTTCTTCTATCAAAATGAATAACTTCACATTTGGCCACATTATACTCCATTTGCCAACTTATGGCCCAATTGTTTGACTGGGAACACTGGCGGGAGCTGACTGCCTAAATATGCCAATTAAAATGAATATATCTAGGAATTTGGTTGTGTACTGCTGCTTTCCAGCACACTTCGGCTTTTTTCTTTACATTCTACTGAATGCATAAATATAAACATTATTGGTGAAGCCAGTACTAATTACCCTTGAAGAGATGGTCCTGGGCTGCTTCTTGAGCAGCTACAGTGTGTGTGGTGCAAGTTCTCCTGCAGTTTGTTAATGGGGGATTTTCAGGATTTTAGCCCAGCAATGAATGAAGAAAAGATGGTGTTTCCAAGACCGAATGATGTTTCACTTCAAAGGGTACTTGCAGGTATTCGTAGTCTTGCGTGCTTGCTGCCCTTGTCCTTCTGGGTGGCTGTGGTTATGGGTATGGGAGCTGCTGTTGCCATAGTTTTGCCACAGCATCTTGGATGGCTCACATTGCAATGACATTATGCCTCTGGGAAAATGTTGGATAGGTTATCAACTGAGCACACTGTTTTTCCCTCAGATGCGATTGTGCTTCTTGAGTGTCATCGGAGCTATTCCAATCTGGGCAAGTAAAGAGTATTCTGTCGCACCCCTGATTTCTGCCGGGGTGTAACAAAGTTTTGGAACAATTTTTAACGAATTGTACACCACAGAATTTTCAGCCTCTGACCATTTGTTGTAGCACAGCATTTGCTATCACTGGGCCACTTATTGTTGACTTCAAGGAATGTGATGTTGAATTTAACATGTCATGTGTGTCATTGAATAAAGCAGGGAGGTAATTAAACTCTCTTTGGCATTGCTTGGTTTTTCTTTATTATTCATTAATGGGATCAGGGCGTCGCTGGCTAGGCAGCATTTATTGCCCATCCCTAGTTGTCCAGAGGGCAGTTCAGAGTCAGCCACGTTGCTGTGGGTCTGGAGTCGCATGTAGGCCAGATCAAGTAAGGATGGCAGTTTCCTTCCCTAAAGGACATTAGTGAACTAGCTGGGTTTTTCCTGACAATCAGCAGTAGATTCATGGTCATCATTAGATTCTTAATTCCAGATGTTTTTATTGACTTCAGATTCCACCATCTGCCATGGTGGGATTCGAACCAGGATCCTGGGAATGTTATTTGGGCTTCTGGATTAGCTGTCCAGCGATAATACTACTAGGCCATCGCCTCCCCCTTGTGTTGCACAAGTGTTGGCTGTCACTTGTAAACATAACCCTGAATGTTGTCGAGGTCTCACTATATGCAAGCTTAGACTGCTTCATCATCTAATCACATGTGAATGAAGCAAACTTGAGCCAATGTCCCCTATTTTTGACCTTCAGTGGAGGGAAGGCCTTTGATTAAGCAATGAAGATAGTTGGGCCTAGGACAGCGTCCAGTGGCAGTGACATGCATGAAGCTGTTTGTCCTGCAACAATCTCAGCCATTTTCATTTCCAGCAAGTAGAGAACTTTCTCACTGATTTCCATTGACTTTCAGTTTTATTAGGAGATGTACTTAGTCACATACTGCCTTGATGTGAAGGACAGTCACTCTCTTGTCACCTCTTGAACTTTTTTTTTGGGGGGGCCATTTTTTCAATAAAGACTCAGTTGTGGTGTCAAATGAGCTGGTGGAACACAGTCTAAGGTTAGGTTACTGGTAAGTGCCACTTGATATTTTTGACGAGAACTGTTTCATCACTGCGGATTGAGATGAAGTTGAAGTGATAATTCATCAATTTGGATCTGCACTACATTCTGCAGATTGAACTGGAAGACTTTCCCCATTGTCAGGTAGATGCTAGTGTTCAACCTGAATAGCTTATCCAGAAACATAACTGGATCTGGAGATCAAGTTTTTAGTGCAACTAGCATACTTGTGGCTCCCACAGTCTGCTGTATTTGGTATACGCAAGTGTTTCTCAACCATCTGGAATGAATCACTGATTAAAGGCTGGTGTCTGTGATGTGGAATTCCAAAGGAGGCTGAGACGAATGATCCAACTGATTCTTTAGCCTCCTTTTGCACTGACATGCTAGGCTGTGCTATCATTGAACTCCTGTTCCCATTTGTTGCTTAGTTGTTCACTATCATTCATGATTGGGTAAGGCAGGACTGCAAAGTTGTGATCAAGTCTGTTAGTGTATAATCATTTAGCTCTCTGTAGTATACTGCTTAATTTACCTAGTATGTCTTAGTTCTGTGTTGTACATTTACCAGGTGTCATCCTGTTTTCGTGTATGCCTGGTGCTGATTCAGGAATGTTCTTCCAAACTCACTGAAACAGAATTGGACTTCCATGTTAATGGAAACGCTGGAGATGGAATATGTTGGGCCGTCAGGTTAAGCTGAAGACTATCAACTGCTGTTGATGACCCAAATTGCCTTTATAGTTGCCCAGATTTTGAATTGTTAGATCTGTTCTATATCCATCCTATTTAACACAATGGTGGCGTCGCGCAGTCTGTCATTGTTCTCACTGTGAAGCACCTTTAACATGGTTTCTCTTGTTGATACACTTTTGGATTGATTCATGTGCGATAGGTCAGATGGTGAGGACAGGATGAAAAGTGCTTTTCCTTTCTGTTGGCACTTTTATCACGTGAAAATTTTTATCAGTAAACAACTACAGGGAGTTTTGTATTAAAATAACAACACGTAGGGTTAACTAAAATTTCAGCATTTATGATGAAATGCTGTTTCATATTATATACAATTAATCTATAAATTTTTTCAAGCTAACTCATACAAGAAAGTCAACCTCTTGCAAAATTAGAGGTATCAATTTTATTATTTCATTTAGTGTTAAAATTATTTCCTTAATAAATGAAAGCAGTTACAAGAAAGCACCCCCTATAACTGCTCTCTCTATTCCAAGGGCAATCAACAAATTTGAGTTTGTGAAACATGACTTTGCCGAACAAAATGGGTCCATCTTCAGTAAAGTGCATAGCATTCCCATTCATAAGGGATTTGTGGTAACTTTTCTGAGCACTGTGTTGTGTTTTGAACCTTCTGGATGTGCTGAGTCAAATGCAAACTGACAGGTAACTTCTATCAAATCAATCAAGCGTTGCAATTTCCAGCCATGACACACTGCTCAGATTTGACCAGATACTTTGTGGCATTGTCAATATTTATTTGGCTACATCTACCATGTACTTCCTTTCTTATTCTGGATGTCATCTTTTGAGCAGTTGTATGTTGTTGTCATAATCTGGGTTCTTTCACTTTTGCATCCACTCCCTTGCCTGCATTCCCAAAATGTAAAAGCGAAGTAATCTCTTTCTTAAAAAAAAACAAAAATTCAAAATAAATCAACAGTTACAAGTATGTACAATCATAACAAATACTCAGTAAAGTATTTTGCATGTCCATTGGTGCCATACCAAGGCACTAATGTAGCTAAAGCAGTGCCTAAACATTAAAATATATGCTTATGACAGATTCAGCTTTGTAGTCAAAAGTGTTAGTTCAATTCCTGAGCAAAATAAAAACCAAACTTGACATGCAATGAAGTAGTGAGGAAGTGCTACACTGTCAGATGGCATATTACTGAGGGGCACTGTCTACTCTTCGAAGTGATTTGTAAAAGATTCCATGAAGATTTGAAAAAGGGCAGTGTGCTGCAAATATTAATCAACATTACAGTGTTTGATGAACTGGTCATCATTACATTGCTCTTTGTAGGAGCTGTGTATATTAGCTGCTGTTTTTATTTTTCACTAAATATTGTGTTTCGAAAATAGTTCTTGGCTATAAAAGTGTCTTTCATGACCAATGAACACCATGTAAAGCTTTTATTTGAAACCAGCTGAGAAGTTGAACAGAACCCTATACTTATGGCTGTGTCCCCTGATCTGCTTTGCTTAGTAGGCAAGGCACTGTTGTAGCTAATTTTGCTTTTTGTTTGTTTCCTATTTACATGCTTAATTTAACAAGTTTTTGTTCTAATCTACTCAGCATCAAATGAAACTTCTGGAAGCTAAAAAGCGACAGCAGGAAATAATCCTACGACGAAAAACTGAGGAGGTGAGGAATTGTTCATTATTTGTGCCTGTGTATGTCAAAACAAAATTACTCTGATTTTGCTGTTGTTACTACTTGAAGCTGATGGCCATTTCTAGAATAGTAGAGGGTGCACTGTTGGCACCACTGCAGAATGAAATCAACTTGAAATCATTTAACTGACATGAATTTGCTAATGGTTAGCTATTGGTCTCACTCTCTGTAACCTTTGGAAAAGTTGTACTTCAATGAATGATATGGGATTTTCATGGTGTACTAAGTTTGTATTTATTGATGAAAAGATTTTCTGGCCTTAAAACTTTGCTTGTGGAATGTCAGATTTCTCCATAATGAGATTCCATACTGCTTTGAAAATCAAAGTTTAGGATTTTTTTGACGACTTCCTTTCATTTTTGTTTTATGCCCCGATTGTTTGCATTGTAAAATTTATAAAACATGAAAACTCATTGGTGCACTTCACATCCTGGCTTCCTGAGAGTGCGAATCCTTCGATGTGATTGGCTGTCTATCCTGACTGATAGAAACGTAGAAAATAGGAACAGGAATAGGCCATGTGACCCTTCGAGCCTACTTTCTCATTCAGTGTGACCATGGCTAATCATCCATTTCAATAGTCCGTTCCTACTTTTCCCCCATTTCCTGAGATCCCCTTGCAATGTGCTATATCCAACACCACCTTGAAATCATGCAATTTTTGGTGTCAACTGCTTTGTGGTATCAAATTCCACCTGCTTTCCACTCTCAGGGAGAAGAAATCTCCACTAATCTCAGTCCTAAATGGTTTACCCTGTGACCCATAGTTCTGGACTCCCACCCTTGGGAAACATCCTTTCTGTATCCACCCTGTTTAGTTCGATTAGAATTTCATGTGTTTTTGAGAGTTGGTTCTGCGAATTCCCTCATTCTTCTAAACTCCAACGGATATAATCTGAACCAATTCAGCCTTGCCCTTGTACGTCAGTCCTGTCATCCCAGGAATCAGTCTGGTTGACCTGTTACATTTCCTCTATAGCAAGAACATCTTTTCTCAGATAAGGAGACCAAAACAGCATACACTATTCCAGGTGTGGTCTCACCACGGTCCTGACAACTACAACAAGACATTCCTGCTCCTGTGCTCATCCTTTTGTTATAATGGCCAACGTACAATTTGCTTCCTTCACTGCCTGCTCCGCCTGCATTCTTACCTCCAGTGATTGTTGTACCAGGTCACCCAGGTCTCTTTGCACATTCCCCTCTCTCAATTTATAGCCATTCAGATAAGCTGACTTCCTGTTTTTTTTTTTTTGTTTTTTTTTCTCCAAACATGAAAACCTCACATTTATCCACGTTTATACTGCGTCTGCCATGTCTTACTCACTCACTCAACTTGTTCAAATCACCCAACAATCACCAACAATCTCTGTATTTTCATCACAGCTCAGCCTCCCACCCAACTTTGTGTCATCTGCAGACTTGAAGATATTACTTTTAGTTACCCTAGTTAAATCATTATGTATTGTGACTAGCTAAGGTCTAGTCCTGATTTTTTGCAATGCCCCACTAGTCACTGTCTGCCATTCTGGAGAAGACCCATATTCCTAACCTTAGTTTCCTGTCTACTAACCAGTTTTCCAGCCAGCTAAGTACACTGCCCCAATCTCATGCGCTTTAATTTTACACATTTAATCTTTTATGTGGGACTTCATAGAAAACCTCCTGAAACTCCAAGTAAATTACAGCCACTGGCTCCCCCTCCTCAACGCTACTGACTGCATCCTCGAAAAATTCCAATAGATTTATCAAGCATGACTTCTCTTTCACAAACCCATGTTGACTTTGTACAATCCTGCCACAGTTTTCTAAGTTTTAAATAGAGGGGTTGCATAAGTTACACACCAGCTTTCTATCTTCAGTTTTCTGTTTGAATTTTCAATTTCTCTCCCTGGCCATAGGAGAGGTGCTAGAGGACTAGAAGGCAGCCAAGTTGGTACCAATCTTTGCCTCTTCTCATACCTATAGAAACTTTTATGTTCCCTGCAAGCTTACACTTGTACTCTGTTTTCTCCCTCTTAATCAATCCCTCTGTCCTCTATTACTGAGTTATGAACTGCGCTCACTCCTCAGGTGTGATTTTTTTTTTTTTTTATCCTTAGCCCATTTGTAAACCTCTTTCTTGGATCTAATACTGCCTCTAATTTCCCTTGCAAGCCATTGTATGGCCGCCTTTCCCATTTTAATTTTGCATCAGACAGGAATGAACAATTGTGCAGTTTGCCTACGCACTGTTTGAAAGTTTTTCCATTGTCTTTGATGGCAATGTTGCTGGATCCCTCAAGGTGAAATATGTAATGCATACGGAATATGATGCAGTCTTCGAAATAATGTTAGATTTAAGTAATATTGCAGTGAATAAGCTCAAACAAGAAAAATGAACAACTGTTGCCAGTGATGTCCAGTTCCTGTTGCCAGTGTAATGGCCACATTGTCTATCTCTGTCTTTCTACTGTCTTGAGTTGTTTTCTATTACAGTATTTATGTTAGAAATTGAGGGTTTCTACATAAATCATACCTTCCATTTTAATTGTTATCACTTGGATAATTATGGTTTTTGAGACAAAAAAATGTTTAAGATCTGTTTTTGAAGTTACATGTAATCTTTTATGCTTGAAATGCTCTATACTTTTATCTTTAGGTTACAGCCCTTCGAAAATTATCAAAGCCCATGTCTGATAAAGTAGCTGGACGAGTGAGTCGTAAATTGAGCTTACCAGATCCTATTTCAGAGTCTCCCCCTCACATGAGTATTTATGAGCATGATCGGTCAACTGCTAACTTCACTGGCCCACATAAAGGGAGAACGCTAATTTCTCGAAACCTACCTACTTCAACAG
This sequence comes from Ginglymostoma cirratum, assembly GCA_024137785.1. NCBI lineage: Eukaryota > Metazoa > Chordata > Chondrichthyes > Orectolobiformes > Ginglymostomatidae > Ginglymostoma > Ginglymostoma cirratum. Next base: position 1,226,155 of record JAHRHZ010000091.1, read on the forward strand.
ACAAAACAAATGTGACCAGGTACTTTTTTAGTTTTATTTCCAGTGTTTAGACTTTGTAAGTGCAGAACACCCATGGGTGAATAAAGTAACAATACATAAATGTTCACAAATTTCTTTTCATTGTCAGAGTTCCCAAAATTATTTAATATATCATGTGATAATGTGAGCAGACCAGAAATATTCTGATTTTTAATTATTGGTCTGCACTAATCAGTTCACAAGTTGGCTGTAAAGATGGTCTGTCAGTGTCCTGAGTTTAATAGAGTGGAATCACTCAGGATCTTCACTGCAGGTTTCTATCTAGCACCGTTCATTGGAGAATGTTGGATTAGACTTTACTAATCTCCTTTTAGTTAAACATCAGGATTCCATTGACAGCGCAAAATGCTCAAGCAACTAATTCTGACCTGCTGGCTGAGAAACATTATTCAGATCGTTTAAACAGAACCAGCAGAATTGGTGGAGGGTGGAATCCATTGTAAGGTAGTTTTCGGGCTGCAAGATCAGGTCCAGAGTGGGAAAAGGGGAATTAGTTCCTAGGTTGGTAGGGAGGAGAGGCAGGTCATGTTTGGAACAAGGAGTTGGGGGGTGCGGTGTGTTGGTGAAGTGGGTCCAGAGCAGGGGTAGGGTTGTCAGTTGCTGGAAGCAGGCAAGTGGGGAGTGCAGCGGAGGGTTAAAGAGGATTGGCCTTACCTGCGGCAAGGTGAAGAGGACCAGTTTAGAAGCTCAGGAAATGTAGTTGGCTCCTGGGGGAGAAAAGGAGGACTATGCTTGGAGTGGAGCAGGTGTGTTGTGTCTGGAGTTGGGGGAAAGAGGCTTGGCTCCTTAGGGGCAAAGTGGGGAGTGAATCTGATGGGCCTGCCTTTCAGAAAGGAAGGAGAAGACTGTAGTTGGGGTGGGAGGGTGTGTGTGAAGTAAGTATAGGGTCAGTTGAACAGTTATTCAGGAGTTAAGCTATGTATTTAATAGTTTACCTTGTCCACAGTAACCATTTACTTTCACTGGAGCATTCCAATTTAAATTCAGACTTTCAGAGGGTTCCAGGCATAGGGGAATTGCATAGCAGGAGCTTCCATTTCCCATGCAATTCCTTTGGAGTCTGTTTAGATCAGGATTTTACAGGGTGCCCATTCACACCTCCCATCTATCCTGGAACAGCAACTGTCTGACCTTTTCAAAATCTGAGTCAATGTATTTTTCTAAGTTACAGTAATTTAAAAACATGCCCTGAAAGGGTGAAAGGAAAAGTCAAGTACCCCCCCGCTCTTCTCAAAGTTCATTTCCATCAACTGGATTTCTTAACACACACAACTGTTGGTTCACTGTGAAAGCAGGATTTAGCTGGCAAAGGTATAAAGCTAATTAGCACACAATTGGAAACATGAAAGTATAAATATCCACCCTTCTGAATACCCTGAAACACATGCACAAACACACATCCATTCACGTCAGGAAAGGGGGTGAAAAAGACATAAATTTCTGTCTCTTCGGAGATTCACTTTGGGGAAAAGTTTCCAGTTCTCTCTTTGTCAGTGATGGTTAGCACTTGAAGGCAAAATGGCTAAAGTGTGGGATGTTGAAATGGCTGTCTTGTGTAGACAGGTATCAATAAACATAGGCAATTGTCTCTGGCATCTTTGCAAACACAGCATCGTGAAAATTTCAGGAACTTGCTAAGTTTACTTGAGAATTCTTCCAGCCACTCTTCAAGAGGGCAGTCAGATTTTATGCTGGAATCACAAGGTAGACTTTTCTAAAAGCAGAGCTACTTTTGGAAGCTTCTTGCCTTCAGCAGGCATGTCACCAGCAGCTCCAAACAATATCTAAAGCAGACACTGAAATCTGGCTGCCATAAACCCAGACAAGTGGCCTGCTCAGAAAATGGGCAGTTCTCGCAGAAATGTGACTACAAAGAAGTGTGTTTTTTTTTAAAGAAAAGTTCATGTTGTTTCATTAATTTTTTTCAAAAAAGTCCATGTATTCATAATACTGCAAACTCAACTCCATGAAAGTTATTAAGTATGAAGCTTCTGTAGCACTGCCAATTTTAAATATCTTTGTTCATAATATCATGAAATTGGCTGATCTAACAATTCAAATATGACCAATTACAGGAAGAAGTACCAGAGGAAGTTTACAAATAGATATACATCAAGAGCAGCAAGAATGAAGTGGCAGTCACTTGAACGTAGAGTTACGGAAATCATCATGCAGCGGATGACTATTGCCAACATGGAAGCTGATATGAATCGACTTCTAACAGTAAGACCATTCTCCCTGCAGCTTGAAAAATAGAAATTGAAGTATCTTTAGTCCTTCAAATAGAATTTGGTTGCTTATGAAGTTCACTGGTATTGTGGTTGAAATCTTCTCAACTAATCATAGCAGGATGGTGTGCAGTCTCCAGTGCTAAATTTCCTATATTTCTATTTAGCTGTACTTCTGTATCATACCTGATGGTTTCTTTTTGTTTGAAAGTACCACTCTACTTAAATCCTATGATTTGACTGTGGTTCATTATTAATAAAGGTATGAGCATATGTTGCTTTTAGACCTCAGTCTTGGGGTGTGTCATTAATTGTCATATGGAAGCAGCTGATGTAAAGTGCCTTCACAAGAAGTCAAATCTTTGAAGTTGAAACCAGTTTTGCCTGTTCTGACACTAGTTCAGTTTTTTTTTTAATTTGTTCATTAGGTATCAGTATCACTGGCAACATTTTTGTTTCCCATCCCCAATTATCATTGAGCAGGTGGTGACTGTCTTCATGAACCACTAAGTCTGTTTGGGAGTGAATACCAGAATTTGGATCCCATGAATGTGAAGGATTGGAGACAAAGCTCCAAGTTAAAATATTCGACCTGCGGAGGAACTTGCACTTTGTGTAGTTACCATGTGTCTGTTGCTGTTTTCCTTCTCGCTGTTAGAACTGTTTGGAAGGTTCTGTTGAATTTTGACAAACATGACAATCTTACCAGCTATTTTTAATAATTTAAATTTATATTAGCATTTTTTCAGGTTGGTGAACAGTTTTGCATTTTTGAGTTCAATAATTACCTGGTGTGAACCTGCAAATGGTGCAAGTGGTATACGTAACAGTAAGCAGGCCTTTTTTGGCATTGTTGTGAAAAGAACAATGTAGCTTGATTTTTTTTTTGCCATATCATAGTTGTGCTAATGCGTGTAATCTCGAATTTTCTTAACCCAGCATACACACGCACCCCACCCCACCCAAACAAAACACCACTTAACCCACCACTCTGTATACCAAGAATGCTTTTGTGTTCTCTTCAATGTTTGGTCCACCCCCATGTCATATCTTGTTTAACTGATGTTTTCTTGAACAGTTTCGGATGTACTTTGAATTTTTCCTTGCTACAGTGGCTGTCTTATCTTTCCATTCGCAATGTTTTTAGAACAAAAATTTTGAACTCAGGGTTTGCAGGCAGTTCTTCATAATTCTTCCAGGAGGATGGAAGGTTGAGATCTGTCACTGAGAGGGATGAATACTTTTCTTCATGCGTTCATTTTCAACTTGTGTATGGCTGAAGAAAAACATATGAACTTCTAATGAAACAGTCTTCTAGAAAGATGCATTTAAGTGTTATGCCATTGTTCAAACACAAAGCCAGCAAGGACATGCAATGAAATTGGTAAGGTTTACACACTGTATATATTTTTTCATCTCTCAAGTTGTCAGTAATTTTACTTTTTTTTTGTTACAGCAACGTGAAGATCTGACCAAAAGACGTGACAAACTGAATAAACGGAGAGAAAAGTTTATCCAAGAGTGTGTAGATGACAAAACAATTCAAAGCATTAATGAAGAAACGGAGTCTTTGAATGCAAATATTGATTATATTAATGACAGCATTTCGGAATGCCAGGCCAATATCATGCAGATGGAGGAAGCAAAGGCAAATTAATTTTATAAATATTTCACTGCCATATGTTCGAAAATAAGTTACAAAAATTCTTAGTATACAATGCATTTGGATTGTTAAATTTATAATTCTATCATGTGAACATATGTAGAGTAAGTAAGTCCTATTTTCCATCTGTCACATCTCTCATCAGAGACCCCCAAAGCTAATTCTAGTGTCTGAACTAAAGTCTGACTATAATATTCTGGGAATACTGTTGGCAATGTGTCTGCATGCTCTTCCTTAAAAATGGGACCTTGAAGCATTGATGTTTGGAGCAAGGCAGACAGTTTAGCATTCTTGTTAAAGCACAAGGGGATGATTTATAAAACTAGCTTTCTGATAACTTTATACCTTCTCTATTCTGATGGCTCCTTCAAAGCTTAAGCCTGCGTCAGCAACCTGCCATGTGTAGTTCTGTCATATCCCATCTGTGAAAATGGTCTGTGAGCAGGATGGAGCCAAGGAATTAGCGAAGAGGCTAGTTGTACTAACCTTTTGAGTCTGCTTGTCTGTGATTCTGGTCTGAACGAAGCCTAAAAATCAAGCCATCTATCTTTCATCATTAATTTGATTTCTGCCCTTTCTAGAACATAATCATCCCAAGTATAGACTCAAATGACTGCATGTAATGTAGTACTGGCCTCTTATTTTGCACTTTTCTGCAATCTTTAACTTGGTTCACCATACCACCCTTTTGAATCTACCTTCTCCAACATATTGCAAAGGGATCACCGTTGCTCACTTCTTTTGCTGATCCTGTTAGAACTATAAAAGCACTGTACTGGACTTCTTTCCTATCTCAACGCCATTACTTGCACCATCCCCCAAAAATCAAATGTTTCTTCCCTACCCTTGCAACTATGTATTGCCCTCTCTCTTATTGTCTGCAATGCATGTAGTCATATTCTACACTTGGGCAAATTAAATCAGCTTTACCTTTCCACCAAGTCTCTTTGAATCTTCCTCTGTAATTATTATCAGACTATTTGTTCAACAATCCAGTCTTGGATGAGCACCCCACTCATACTCTAACCTCCTCCAACCTGACAGCGCTCATCCTTAACTTCGTTGCATGAACTGATTCTATAACATGCCATGCTCTGTGCTGAGTAGGAGTAGTGGCTTTCCAGGCTGTGCTGCTTGTCTTTAATAGTCCCTAAATGGTGGCTATTTCTGTTTATGGTTGAGTCTTACCTCACCATAAACTCCTGTTTTTAATGATGGGGCTGACTGCCAGAGGATGATGCACCAATTTGATATCTACAGGTGCAGCAGGCAGTAAAGTGCTATCTTGGCTTTCATAGCAAGGATTTGAGTACAGGGATGCCTTGCTGCAGTTGTGGAGGGCCTTGTTGGGACCACACCTGGAATATTGCGTGTGCAGTTTTGATCTCCTTATCTAAATAAAAATGTTGTAGGTACAGAGGAAGTGCAGTGCAGGTTTACCAGACCGATTTCTGCGATGGCAATGCTGACATGAAGAAAGACTGTATCAGTTAGAACTATTTTCAGTAGAGTTTAGAAGATTGGAGGGTAGGCAGGAAACTTAAATCAATAAAATTCTAACAGGACTAGATAGAGTAAATGCAGGAAGGATGTTTTCAATGACTGGGGAATCCGGAAACAGGGTCACAGTTTAACATTAAAGGTTAGGCCATTTAGGACTGAGATGAGGAGAAATCTCTTTACCCAGAACAGTGAGCGTGTGGAATTCTGTGATTGAGGCTAAAACACTGAATGGTTTCAAGGAATTAGATACAGTTCTTAAGACTGAAGAGAGCAAAGCGTTTGGGGCAAAAGCGGTGTCAAGGTACTGAGTAGTATGATCAACCTTGATCATATTCAGTGGCAGAGCAGGCCTCAGATGCTGAATGGCCTACTCATTACTGTTTTCTATATTTCATTGAAATCTGCTATACAAACAGGACATATGGAGCTCATTCAGCAGGTTAGGCAGCATCTGTGGAGAGGGAAACAATTAACCACGATTCAAAGAAAGACCATAAACTCTTTGTTTTCTTCATGTTGTCATATCTGCTGGGTATTCCCAGCATTTTCTGTTTTATTACTGCTGCCTAAACATTTGAAAATAAACATCATGTCTAATATCTCCATGTACTCACTTTTTATTTCTTCCTTCCATCCCCTCCATCTTTGCTGATGTCTCTGTCACATAAGGGTCCAGTTTTTCTACCTCCTACTCAACATGTTGTTGAATGAAGGGAAAGTGGGCTTATGTTAAAAATTCACTTTATGGGATATAGGTTTCACCCAGCATTTGTTATCCATTCCAAGTTGTCCTTGAGGAATTGGTGAACTGTTGCTCTGAACTGCTATAGTGCATATGCTGTAGGTGGACCAACAATGCTGCTGGGTCGAAATCCTGGGATTCCTTCCCTAAGTTTGCTGTAAAATTAAATGGAACAGCAAGCCGTGCAGCTTAAATATAAATTCAGCATTGAAGAGCAATGCTTACTGTATTATTATTTTACAGAAATGTTCAGCACAAATCTACCTACTGCTCTAGAACATTGTAATCTCTTACATTATTTTTAATTCCTTGTCATCTCCAGGAGGAGGGGGGCACAGTGGATGTTTCAGCAATAATCACTTCCTGCTCTTTGACAGAAGCTCGCTACATACTGGATCATTTTCTAACTATGGTTATTAATAAGGTGAGTTTGTGAGCAAACCTCCTTGAGATTTACTGATTCTGGTCAATGAGCCTCAGTATACAAGCTGTTGTATCATCTGCTGAAGGATAGCCACTGATGGATGTTATGACTCAGGCTGGAGGAGTGCACTATCCTTTTCCACAGATCACGGCATAAATTTAACAGCTTTACTCAATTCCCAATATTGTCAGTCGTATATTTTACCTATGTTAGACTTAGAATCAAATGACTAACCAGATTTCTTAATAAATCACTGTGTGGTTTTTAACAAAATAAAATGTTATTTAATGATGTAAGGAATTACTTCCATGTTTAATGTATGTTTTATGTGATATGTAGATCTTGTAGTTTCTTGACCTTGGGTTTGAATATGTTTTGTTTGCTACCTGAACTTTACAGTTGATTCGAAATTTAGATTGCTTTTATGCAAGGATTGATTTATAGATACTGCTGTAGGCTGTGAATTTTCCAGGTTAAGCGCAGCATTTTGGCAAGGATAATAAAAATAGGATGTTAAGTGGTATTATACTTTGTAGAGTTTTTAAATGGATCCATGAAAGTCACTTGTTGGTTCTAATTACTTTGAAGGCTGGATTGCTAAAATATTTTGGAGTTGTGGTCATGTTATAAATAGGGGAAAAATGTACTATAACTTCTAACTAATGGAGTATATGTTGCAGCTAGTTATTTCTATTTTATATTATGTTTATCTGTTGTCAAAAAATATAAACGTGGGGTAGGGATTACTAAATAAGCTCTCATACTAACAGAATGGTACTGTGTGGTTTTTATTCAAATATTTACATCTTGTATGTCTGGAGAGGGATTTGTGGAGCAAAAGACAAAATTGAACCTGATTGCTTGATTTAAACTTGAGAATAAGGTGTAGGTGTAGGATCCTTTAGCTGTCAAGTCTGCCCTGTTTACACCTACAAGTAATCTGATATTTTGATTTTTAAAACTGCATTTTTGAAAACAATAATCCTTTTTCTGATCTGTTTTAGGGTCTCCAAGCTGCTCAGAAGGAATCTCAAATTAAGATTCTAGAAGGTCGTGTGAAGCAAATAGAAATAAACAGTTCTACTCAAAACCAACTGCTATTCCATATGTTAAAAGAGAAGGCTGAATTTAATCCAGAGCTAGAAGCTTTACTTGGAAATGCTTTGCAAGGTAACTACAACTCTTACTTTCACAGGTGGCATGCTATTTTGTTTACAGTGCATGATGTAATTTAGATTTTTTTATCCACTTATTTGCTGGCACTTTGTATTAATTCTGTTTGGAATGGGTTTTTTTCGGTATTATTTACTCATTTACTATTTTCACATGTAAGAATGTCATGAATAAATTGGCCTTGGAAAATGTGTAGAAAAATATTTACTTAAAATATAAATATTTTATTCAATTGGAGAGTAATTTTCTCTAGTTTTCCCAGTTTGGAAAAGCATACCAATATGTTGTTGCCTTAAAGCTAATGATTTCTGATCAGAGGCTTTGAACTTCTCCTGGACATGTGGAAAAGACCAGAGCAAAGAGATTATTTTGTAGCATGTATTAAGAAACTGGAAACACAAAAATGCAACCAATGTGTATTCAGTAGCAGGTGGTTATATTAAAAAATAGATGTAGAAGAGTGTGTGGTATCTGTCTGCCCTCTTGGTTTTCACTCTAGAAATCAAAGGACAATTTGAATTGTACTGTGGATGCTGAATTTTATTTGCAAGGTAAAACCTCCCAAGTGTCAAATCATGATTATCCGCAGTAAATCTGATTTTAAAAACTTCTCCTGCTTAAGGTTTGTTGTCGTCATCGTCGTCATTGTTGTTGTTTAAAAAGTACTGAAGTGTTGCAAATCACAAATTGTCCTGATGTTTGCAAGACCACACGCAGGGCAGCTAAGGTTATTGAAATGCCTTTAACAGTACAGTGCTAATGGATAGTTTTCACATTACATTTTTATGAATCGAGCATTTTAGATTGTAAACACCAAATTTAATGAACAATTTATTTGTAGTACAGTCTTTAAAAAAAAATTAGATTGGCCCAGTTGTCTAATTTGAAAGGGTTATCTACAATCTCAAAATCGTCATCCCGGAAATTCAGCAGCACTTCATTGAATTTGTTTTGTTGTAATTTGTTTTTGTTAGAAATCTTGCTGATGTCAGAATTTATGGTTGTTTAGAAATTTGTACAGTGGAATCCCTCATTTTTTAACCATGGGCTTTATCACCTGAATGAAAACTTGGCCCAGAGAGGTATTTTTAAGACTTTTTAATGCAGATCGATAAGATTGCTGCGTGGTGGTATAGGCTTATGTTCATATGCAGCAAAACCTAGGCAGCATTCAGGCTTGTATGATGACTGGCAAGTAAATCCACACCCCACAAGTGCTAGACAATGACCATCTCCAACCAAATCTGACCACCACCCTCTGACATTTCACAGGCACTATCATTGACCAGAAGCTGAACTGAGCCTGTCATCTAAATACTGTGGCTTGAAAAACCTGTTCAGAAGTTGGGAATTCTGCAGTGTCTTAACTTGTCCTCCTGACTCCCCAAAGACTGTTCACTACCTACAAAGCACAAGTTAGGAGTGTGATGAAAGAATCAATTTTCCTGAATGTGTGCAGCTCCAACATCACTCAAGAAGCTAGACAGCATCCAGGATGTAGCACCCCACTTGATTGACACTGCAGCCAACACCATCAATATGTATTCCCTCCACCAGCAATACATTGTGACAGCGCTGCATACTACATACAAGATGTCCTGCAGCAACTTGCCAAGCCGCCTTTGACACCACTTTCTAAATCTATGACCTCCCTCACCTGAAGGCAAGGGCACCAGCTGCATGAGAGCCTCTCCAAGTGCAAATTCCCATCCGTGCTCCACACAACTCTGATGTGGAGTTTCGCTATTCCTTTGTTATTGGTGAATCAAAATCCTGGAGCTGCCTTCCAAAGGTGTACCCGAACTAGATGGATTGCAGAAGTTCAAGAAGGCAGCTCACCACCAACCCCTCAAGGGTAACTAGAGGCAAAGCCATCATCGATCAATTAAAAGCATTTGGGGATTGGTAGATGTGAAAGTGTGAATAAGGATTAAATTTTGATGCGATCAAAGTTCTGGTTGCAGTTTGGTTTGAGAAAGTGGAACACCAATGTGAAGACCGTGGAGAAATTGAGACTTGCAAAGTTTATAGATGAGGACTATTGGTGTGAAATGTTGAGATTGAAGGCAAAATATTTTTAGTTCTTGTTGGGAGCAGTAGAAAATTTCTTGGTTTTACCACCATTTTCTTGTGTTTTTGGACAATGAATGTCATTGATTAGGTACTTCCTTACAGTCTCAAATCCAAAATGAAATTTAAATCTAGCAATGATGTTAAAAATAAACTCACTCAGAATTTTAAGGGCACTAATAGAAGCAAGTTAATTCCTGGCTTAAAAATCACCTGACAAAGTTAAGATTTTTGTTTTTCCAGTTAGAAACAAAAGGCAACAATAAACTCCAGAGGTACCCGTCGATCCATATCTTATTCCACTATCAATTTTGAGTTTATTTAATGGATTGAATTTGCCTGACTTTCATGTGGGAGAGAGTTGTTTAGCACTGAGTGTCTCTCATTTCCCATGCACTGCTGGAATGTCAAGAACTTTCCTTTTTATGTGCAATGCATTTTATTGGTATGTGCTTCTCTGGCTTTGTGGTATTCCAGAGAAAAAGGGGTGCATTTTTTACATCGGTTTCTAAATCTGTCCATATTAGCTTCCCAGAATTGTGAAAAGTTTCGGAACATTCTTACCCTTCATTTCTTAGAACTTAACAATACATTCTTCGTGCTTTCAAATCGTAACATTTCCTCAGACAACATCAGTTATTCATTGTGATTTAAAATGCCTGGTGCTGAATTTTAAATGGCCCATAAAACGTAAAAGACTATCACAATTTCAGTGCAGAAAGGGAGAACCCAGTGCTGATGATATCTACCACAATCTGTTAAGTGTATTTGAATTTCAAGTCCAGTTCAGTTTGGGTTGTAGTTGCATCAGCATTTGTTTTCTATGACAATAAGGTTGCTCCAGTAATAACAAGCATCACTGAGCCATGTGAACTGAAAGCACCTTTTAAGACCTGGACTTTAATGTTGGTTGATATCAACCAGGGCAACAAGACGGGATTATTGGCAGTATACTGGTCAAGTTTTGGATAATTTCTTTGTCCGAACCCCTGCTCTTGATCACAATATATGGTGGTTCTAGAGCAGGTCTGGGACATCACCAGTTTTGCAGAAGCTAATTTGGCTACCATTTGAACAGGTTTAAAACCAGAAAATGTTGGACAAACTCAGCTGGTATAGCACCTTCAGTGGAGAGAAAAACTGAGTTAAAATTAAGAGACCGAAGACATTTTGAAACTGAACACATCACTTCCCATAGGTGCTGTCAGGCTAGCTGGGTTTCTCCAGCGTTTTCTGTCATCATTCCAGATTTCTAACATTTGCAGCACTTCCCTTTTATTTGAAATGGTCCAACGTATTTTGACTTCTCTTGATCTGCTTTCTGGAGGTTAACTTTGCTGATGCAAGGTATGATGCATCTAAACAGCAGATTGTTTGTTTAGTTCAGAACTAACTTTCAGGTTCTAATTATACCAGATTATTACATCTATGATTTCAGTATATTTTTATTTCAAGACTATTCCAGTCATAGAATTCTACAACACGGAAATAGACCCTTCAGTCCAACTTCTGCACGCTGACCATTTATCCTAAATTGATCGAGTCCCTTTTGCCAGGATTTGGTCCGTACCCCTCTAAACCTTTCCTATTAATGTACCTATCCAGATGCCTTTTAAATGTTCTAATTGTACTTCCCTCCTCTGGCAGGTCGTTCCATTTATGCACCACCCTCTGTGTGAAAATGTTGCCCCTTCGGTCCCTTTTAAATCTTGCCCCTTTTCACCTTAAACCTATGCCTTCTAGTTTTGCATTCCCCTACACAGGACAAAAGAGCTTGGCTATTCACCAATTCATGCCTCTCATGATTTTATAAATCTATATAAGGTCACCCCTCAGCCTCTGATGCTCCAAGGAAAGTAACCCCAGTTTATTCAGCCTCTCCCCGTAGCGCAAACCTTCCAATCCCCGCAACATCTTGGTAAATCTTATCTGAACCTTTTCAAGTTTCACAACATCTTTTCTATAGCAGGGAGACTAGAACTGAACGCAGGATTCTGAAAATGGTCTCGCCGATATCCTGTGCAGCCACAACGTGATGTCTGAACCCTTATATTCAGTGCGCTGACCAATGAAAGCAAGCATGCTAAGTGCCACCTTCACCATCCTGTCTACATATGACTCGACTTTCAAGGAACAGTGCACCTGCATCCATAGGTCTCTTTGTTTGGCAACACTTGCCATGGCCCTACCATTAAGTGTATAAGTCCTGCGCTGATTTGCCTTACCAGAATGAAACACCTCAGATTTATCTAAATTAAACTCCATCTGCCACTCCTTGGCCCATTGGCCCATCTGATCAAGGTCCCACTGTACTATCAGATAACCACCTTCACTGTCTGCTGCACCATCAATTTTGGTGTCTTCTGCAAACTTACTAACCATACCTCCTATTTTCGCATCCAAATCATTTACATAAAATGAGGAAAAGCAGTGGACTCAACACCGATTGTTGTGGCACACCACTGGTCACAGGCCTCTAGTCTGAAAAGCAACCCTCCTCCTCCACCACCATCACCCTCTGTCTTCTCCCTTCGAGCTAGTTCTGTATTCAGTTGGCTAGCTTCCCCTGGATTTCGTGTGATCCAAACTTGCTAACCAGTCAACCATGTCGGACCTTGTCCAACACCTTGCTGAAATCCATATAGACAACTTGTACCACTCTGTCGTCTTCAATCTTCTTTGTCACCTCTTTCAAAAAATGCAATCAAATTAGTGAGACATGATTTCCTATGCGAAAGTCATGTTTGACTATCCCTGATTAGTCCTTGGCTTTCCAAGTACATCTGAATCCTGTCCCTCAGAACTCCCTCCAACGACTTGCCCACCACTGATGTCTGGCTCACTGGTCTGTTGTTCCCTGGCTTTTCCTTACAACCTTTCTTTAATAATGCCACCATATTAGCCACCCTCCAGTCTTCCAGCACCCCACCCGTGGCTGTTGATACAAATATCTCGGCAAGGGGCCCAGCAATCTCTTCCCCAGCTTCTTACAAAGTTCTGGGATACACCTGATCAGGTCCTGGGGATTTATCTACCTTTTCTGCGTTTTAGGATCTCCAGCACCTGGTCTGTAATATAGACACTTATCAGTATTTATTTCACCACATTCCTTAACTTCCATGTCCTTCTCCACAGTACATACTGACAAAGTACTTGTTTAGTAGCTCACCCATCTCCTGTGGTTCCAAACATAGACAACCTCATTGATCTTTACGGGGCCCTATTCTGTCGGTAGTTACTTTTTTTTGCCCTTAATGTACTTGTAGAACCTCTTCGGATTCTCCTTAACCCTATTTGCCAAAACTAGCTTATGTCCCTGTTTTGCCCTCCTGATTTCCCTCTTAAGTATACTGCTATTGCCCTTTAACATTTCTCTAGGGATTCACTCAATCCACCTGTCTATGCCTGACATGTACCTCCTTCTCCTTAACCAGAGCCTCAATTTTTCTAGTCATCCAGCATTCCTAACATCTACCAGCCTTGCCTTTGCACGAACAGGAATGTACTGTTTCTGAACTCCCATTATCTCATTTTTGAAGGCTTCCCACTTTCCAACTGTGCCTTTACCTGTGAACAGTCTCCCCCAATCAACTTTTGAAGTTCCTGCTTACTACCATCAAAATTAGCATTCGAATTTAAACTTTTAACTTTTAGATCAGTTCTATCCTTCTTCATGACTATTTTAAAACTAGTAGTATTATGATCACTTGCCCTAAAGTGCTCCCCCACTAACACTGCAGTCACTTGCTCAGCCTTATTTCCCAAGAGAAGGTCAGGTTTTGCTCCTTCTCTGCTAGGTACGTCCACACATTGAATAAGAAAATTTTCTTGTACATGCTTAACAAATTCCTCTCCATCTAAGCCCATAACACTGTGGCAGTCCCAGTCAGTGTTTGGAAAGTTAAAATCCCCTACAATTACAACCCTATTATTCTTACAGATATGAGTTCTCCTTACGTACTTGCATCTCAATTTCCTGCTGACTAATAGAGATATCACAGTGAAGAATTGCATAGAGCAGCAGATTCTTTTGCAATATGCCATACATTCGCCTTTTTGCAGTTCCTATCATTTGATGAGCAATTGATCACAGCATAATTTATTGGCTAGTTAAAACTTTTTATCATTTAATAAAAAGACAGCCAATGATGAGAGTAAATTCTAATTTCTTAATAAATTATTATAGAATTGCTCAATTATCTTGATATACAAGCAGAAAATACTGGAAATGTCTTGAAGTTCTGGCAAATGATCACGGACTTAGAATGTTAACTCTTTCTCTCCACAGATAATGTCTGGTCTGTCAACCAGTTCTAGCAATTACTGTTTACATTTCCAATTTCCAGCATCTGTAACATTTATTTTTCAATTATCTTGGTGTATGTTTCTTTAAACATTACAGCTTCAACCTGGTGAATCAGTCTTTGTAGTGTGTGCCATGTAAGTTGTGGCTTTGGAAATTTAAAACGAAAGTTGGTGGGTGGATTTTTATGCAATTAGTACTGCCTAATTATGAATACCTTGAGGTGCTGCATTTGGGTGAAACATCCAAATTGCTTGAACTTGAAAGTGTTCCTTTTATTGAAGTAAAATTCTTATTACCTGTTGGACTGTGCATCATTTAAGGGCTCTGATCATTCAAAATAATTAGCTTTTTGAATACTAATTATGTTTTCAACAATGTAACTCAGCAGGAAGTGCTATGAATGTAGCTTTAGAATTTTTTTATTTCAGCACTGATTCGTTCTTGCTAATGATTCTATAGGACAGATTTTTAAATACAGTGGATTCCGTTTGATTGGTTTGTTGCTTTTCTTTTGTTTCCCCATTGCTATTATTTACACAGAACTAGATAGCATACCTACTGGTAAGTTAATTGTGCCTACTGTTATGTGTAACTGCATGGTTTACTAAACAAGCTTGTATGCTAACCTTGCTGCATCTTTAAATAACAACTAAATGTTTAAAGTCTGCATGCAGCATTTATGGGAACTGAATGCAGATCATCATTTTTCCTGACTTACCACCACTGTTTACATCATGTGAACCATTGAAACATCATATACTGTGCTCCAGATGTTAACTACTGATCATTGTGGCAAAGTGTTGGCTCCATTTACACCTTTAAATGTTGAAAATTTCTATCTACTGTATATGAAACCACTGCAGGCCTGGATTCTTGCTGTTTGTTACTCCTTTAACTCACTACTGTAATGGTATAATTTATGGATATTGTGAATGTATAATTGATGGAAGTCGCTAAATCTGAGAATACTTTTATATTTATAGTAGTAGAAACAAAATTAACATGTATAAATACAAACTAACAATTTAGCTCAAGACCTTTATTTAAAATGTGAATGATGTCTATAAGAAATTCTCTAATGGTTTCCTCAAAGAATAATTTGTGAAATTCATAACATATGATTATTGTCTCTGTGCACCATCATGGAAGACTACAAGACCTATATTAGGTTGTGGAAGTAATTTGAGCACTAGCAATTTGAGTAAGTCCCCAAACTCTGATTGATAGTTGTTATTTTTGATACAAAGAGAGTAAGTTACAGATCAGGTGAAATAGAGGTATGTATTGGTGTAAACTGAGGAGCAGTTTCGTTGTCAGTTCAAGACTGCCAACTTTTGTTAAATATAGAAAATGTGTTATCAGGCTAAACTGACCTTTATTCAAAAATCAATATCTGCACTTGTCTAAATTATGCTGATCATCATCTTTATAGTTCATTTAAGGTAACCATAAAACTATATTTTTTTTTGTGGCCAATCCAAGCATTTTCTGTGTGAATGTTGGAAGGATATACAGGAAATTACCTGTCTACTCTTAGCGATGATCTTAATCTTCTGGCCTAAGAATTTACAATTTGAGATGACCCATCAATCTTCAAATTTAGAAAAAAGCCTCATGTTAGTAATTGTCTTAAGGTAAAGTAACAATTGTTATGACTGAAGGCTAAAATTAAAAAGAAAGGAATACTAAATGCTTATCTCTAAAGTGGGATATTTATTTTCCTGTAAGTTGTTCATATATACTTTGAGGTCTCCTTTCTGGCAGCCATCTGTAGAATTTTAAAGAAATTGGAACGTTACTGCTTCACTTTGCCTGTAAGAAATGTTGCACAAAACATATGTTTTGAAAAAGACCACCAAGTTCTTTTCATTTGCAACAAATGTGTCCTGTCTCTTCACACGATAAATACAAATCATCGTTCAAAATAAACCTAAATGTGCTAACTAGAATATGAATTTCTCAAACACATTATAGTGGTGAGGATTGTTTTTGTGCAGATTTGTAGTTTTATGCCAAAAACTGCAGTTTTAGTTTTGTGTAGCTATACACCACTAATTCACATTCTGTCAGTGCCTAATTTTGAAACTTGTCACAAGCCCCCAGTTCTTCCTGTTGACACGGACCCTTTCCTGCTTTCAGTGCCTTACATATCCCATAAGCCTTCTTGATCTATCTGTTTGCATCTCGTGACATTATGCTATTTTTCACCTATGATGGAGGACAGATCATTTGTCCTGTAGCAGAGAAATGAAATCAGCTTGCTTTGTTTTCTTATCGCTCATATTTCTTTTGAGTTCTTCTAAATAAGTTCTACCTTTAACGTTGTTCAGCACTACTACATTGTTTTTGGTGATGCTCCATTAAAGCTGGTTTCCAGCGCAGTTATCTCGATTGAGCTGAACATAGTTTGAGTCAACGATCACAAAAAGCCTGCATCGTGCTGTTGTTCGGTCATATTTAACTGTCTCTGCTACTTCCAGTGACTTTGCATACTGCTTCAGTTCTTACAATACATGGTCCTTTTGGAAAAGGTCAAGAGGCTTGAAGTACTAGAAGGCAACTCTTAAACATTTTGTAGCTGAACCATCTAGATGGTGTAAATCAGAGTCTGAGAATTCAAAACTAAAAAGTTGCAGATGGCACTTATACAGTTGTATAAATTCCTCTATATTAAACTGTAAATTTCTACTACCTTTCACAACCACATCCAACTGTTGCTATATATCTTCATATGTAGTTTCCATTTCATCTAATGTTGAAAATTGGCATCCTTTAGTGTAGGTAAGGGAAGTTGTTTTGTTTTTCTTCTCTCCAACAAAGTGTGCTAAGTGCACCTCCCAGGGCAAGAATCATTCAATTTCAATTTTCTGGGCACATTTAAACTTGACTTGAAAATCACCTGAGAAGAATTCATTACAAAAGAAATAGAATATTGGCTGCATGATGCACAATGGTGATGGTCTAGGAATTAGTTTTGTGTTGTTTGACTGGGACAACACATCCATAATAGCATGAGCCAAACAGAGACATCTCGGGGAATTCCTGGAGGCTTGGCAATCCAACCGGAACTCCATCAACAAACACATTGAACTGGACCCGATATACAAACCACTGAGAAACAGAGCTGGAAGTAATGCCAACCGCCCTAGCAAACCAAGGCATATAAATAACAAACTGACGCTTCACCAGAGGTGCACTGGCGATGTTACCCAGCAGGGTGACGAAACGCCCGCAACCAAACACACTGGCTCGGCAAGCATGTATACAACTCCAACAACCAATGCAGCTTACTTCTGTGAGGGATAAA
>JAHRHZ010000091.1:1244009-1265204 GCA_024137785.1 Ginglymostoma cirratum
GAAACGTCAAGTTTTCCTGCTCCTATGATGCTGCTTGACCTGCTGTGTTCATCCAGCCCCATGCTTGTTATCTCAGCTTACTTCTGTATTTAGCAGTAAACAAGCAAGAATAGAGACGCCATGAAGCTCAATTTTTAATCCAATTCTGATTTTGTTGAACATGCTGTAATTTCCTGGTGCGTTGTACTTGAGCCTACAAGATTATGTCCTGAGATCAGTTCTTGAGCAACCTACTGATTTTTTTTTTTTAATGTAGCTTTGAGCTCATCCTGTAGTATAATTCATATTCACATCTGAGCGAGGGATCCCATGTTTAGCAAACAGCTGTGTACTTTTGTAGAATTTTGACTAATTTTTACATAAATAAGTGAAATGAAACAGCATTTCTTTTGTTTAGTGTAATATTTGAAGTCAGTAGATCACCACAGTGAAATGGAAGCTGGTATTAATTTTTTTGCACTTTCACTCTTGTAGTGGTGCTATAATTGCAATGGACAAGCACTGGGAACATTTTTTTCTGGGCTTGACCTACTAAGTACCCAGTTGAACGATTTTCTTTACTCGAGCAAGTAGTGGAGCATGATATTTTTATATTCTCCTCCAAATTTGCTTTGAAATTTTCCCTTATTTACCATTCTTCCACTCTAGAAAAGACCTGGTAAAATTCCTTTGTATGTGGAAAATGAACCAAAGTAGCACTAAATCACTCATCTTCATTCTTTTTATTTTTCACGTGCAAAGTGTGCAGTAACTTTTTTTTAAAAAAAAAAGCCATGCACCCAGGACAAGCCTTAAATGCAGTGTCAACTGAGGAAAATTATGTTCTCCCATAACTGACCTGAGAAGAATTAAACTTGGTTGTCTGTCTCTCCCCTGTTTGAATGATCGCTATTGACATTGAAGTTAGCCACAAACAACTGGTTTTGTTTGCCAGTACCAAAGACCTCCTTTCGTTAATGAACCAAAGCTGTTTGTGTTCTAAGCTAATTTTTGTTAGCTTTTCAATTAAAACAGCTAATCGTTGAGTACCAACCTAACCAAATGTATCTGGAATCTAATTAAACTATAGCCCAGCAGTGGATCTTGCCTAAGAAGATAATTTTAACAAATTGTGACTGCAAAAATCATAACAACCTTAGATGTATTTAAGTTTATTCTTTTTACTTCTGGGGTAGGGGATGAAAACTGAAATCTACAAAGCAAAAACAAATGCAAGTGTTAGTACTGTGGAGAACACAGCTGAAAATTTCTGGTATAACTACTTAGTATGTTACTTTACCTCAGTCTTTTGCTGTCACTTGTTAATCTATTTTGTGAAAAAATTGTGATTTAAGGCTACATTGCTATCATTACGTGGAAATATATAATTAGTTTTATAAAATCTTAGCATCAATGTAGAATACCTGTTTTTAAATGTAACTGGAATTGTATTTTTATTAACTCTAACTCTAAATATTAATTGTTCATGGCAGTTCAATTTGAAAACATACCTTAATTTTGTCCAGACAGTGAAAATTGTGACTTAAGGATATATGAATTTTCCAGGTCAGCAATCCAGAACAAGAACTATTATTCTCTCATTTCTAGGCTTTAGTGTGAAATTAATCAGTGTCATCTTGACATCAGCCAGTAATAACACTTTTTTTTAAATCAAGAACGCTCAGAATTGTTTGCTGTTAATTCAGCATAAAGTAAATTGGCCGTGACTGCATTCAAATTTTTGTAGTTACCGTTTCAAATTGTTGCTAAAATTTCCATGTAATTTAAAATACAGAAGTAATAACAGAATAATATCTACTGCTTTTTCTTGCCATTCAGATGGCTATTTGTAAACTATTTAACTCTTGCTGTCGTGACTTGACCACGTCTGACCTTTTTACTGCTGAGTGACCTTTCAGGTATCTTTAAATTTCTGCACAACTGTTAGGCACAGCAAAAGCAACTAGCCCAAATATACATCTCATCTTCGTCTACAAAATTTGTAAGTTTCTGATATCTCTAGGAACCTTGAATGCAGGTTAAAGGATAACATTTACGTTTTGTAATAACTTTTAGAAAATGGAGATGAAAGCAGTGAAGAAGAAAATGTGTCTAGTCCTGCAACAGAAGGCAGGTAAGATCATGTTCCAGCAGTGCTAAAGAGTATTACTACTTCATTTCTGTATGTCTTGTAAGCTTTATCATTTCTTTAAAAAGTTGTCAGATTATTTCCATGGTGTTTTGCTGAAGTAATTTGTTGAACGAAATAAATAAATTACTAATAAGTTCAAGAATTTGTCACAATTTTATAACCTGTTAGCAAAGTTAATTTATTTAATGTAGTTTGAAGAAACCTGTATATTTAGAAACTAAATTTGCCTCTTACTTGGTAAATAATTGGAGGACATCTTGGAAGTTCTGGTAGTTTGTCAAGATGCTAAGCAGATAATGATTTACTCCTTCGGATAACCCAATCTTGTCATTGCTAAATGTTAGCAGAAGTATAATTACCAGCAGGGCAGTCGTTGACATGGATGCATTTGAGAAATTCAGTTGTATTGGTTCTTTAAATTCTAAATTATCACGAACTCTGAGGAAGGGTCACTGGACCCAAACTGTTAACTCTGTTTTTTCCTTCACAGATGCTGCCAGAGTTTCTGAGCTTTTCCAGCAATGTTGTTTTTAGATCTAGTTCAACCTTGTTCGATGGTCTAACTCAACCTTCAGTGCGACAATTGCATATTGTCTTTACATTTGCTTATTCATCTAGACTGGCATCCTGTTGTCTTTGCTCTCTATGCTGATCTTTAATTACAGAGACAAAGATTCCAGAGCTAATGCTTGCACTTTCCTAAAACCTTTTGTTTTACGGTGTTTTCAAGTTGTGTCTGACCATGAATTCAGATGACTTTCACTGTGCCTTTCATGAGCTCAGTACATCCATAAGTGTTACTTGGATAGTGAAATGCACAAAATTAAGTTAGTTGAGCATGATTTGCTTAGAAAAAAACCTATAAGTTTTCCTTAGTTAATCTATATTTTTCCACATGACTTAAGTTTTTCCCGAATCAGTTTTTCAAGTCTTTCCACCACTACAATTAAACTGACTGACTTTTTGAATAAGAGGGTTGCATTTTCAATCCTCTAAATCACTTGCACTATCTCTGCAACCAGGTTGGAAGGATTCCAAGGAGAACTGGAAGATTGGAATGAGCTTGAGGCTTATGTACTGAACCATTTTCAGTTACTGTTCACCTAATTCAGTTCACTAACAGCGCGACTTATCCATATTCCAAAATCATAAAAACCACCATAAATGCTCTGCTTTCCTTTCCTGATTTACCTTTGAACGAAAAGCTTTTGCAAGATCGGAATAGAAAAGGCAGCAGTTATATAGTAATACGCCCACTTTTTAGACTCCCTGAATTTAATAGCTAGCTGACTGCTCTTGGACTGGCTGATAGACTCTCAAAATAGTTATGTTTTGAAATGGCCCAATTGACAAATTCCTCTTGTTATGGTTCCTTGCCATGTCAAGTCTAGACTACAGGCTTTGAATGTTGAGTGTAAACTTAATTTGGTGATCCATGGAAAATGCCAACAAAACTACAGTTATAAACTTAATTTGTGTTTAATGATTCACAATAGGTCATCTACTTATTAGGTTTTGAGAGGGCTATTTCAGCCTGTTTCAGTAGGAAGTTGAGTCTGCAAAGTGGCACAAAGAAGATTAAATATTACTATTTACCTAAGATTTGAATCTTGTTTGCACAAACTAGCTCCTTGAACAAAAATTTCTGAAATCTGAAGCTATTCTGGTTAATTAACTGTGGTTATTTCAGCATCCACCTGTAAAGCTCCTATTTTATTTGAGACTGCACTCTCTCTATGGTGTGGTCTAGTTTAAATTGTAAACTTTGTGCATCCATCTTTGACAGACCATTTCTCTATATCCACTTTTTAAAATAACTGACTAATGCTGAATACAATCATAGTCCTATTCTATGTATAGTACTTGAATCAAGGGGCATTGATTCACATTTAGTTTTTGGTGAACTGTTCACTTTCATTTGGAAGCTGAAGTACAATCTAAAAAGCAATAGGCTGTTTGTTACAATGCATTATTACTTCAAAACCAGCCATTGTGACGTTCTAGAAATAGCTTTTAGAAACAGCTATGCTAAAATTTGGATCTCCTTCCGTACGTGATCAAGACCATGACGTGTACAGGGTATCACATCTTTTTAAAGCAGACTGCATCTAAGATATTGTCTTAAATGATGATGTGACTAATTTATTTCCCTATTTCTCGGTTTTTGATAGCGCCTGGAAAACACTTGTCTTTGAGCAATTGTAGAATTTTATCGGAAATTGTGCCTTTGTCCTCTAATTGGAGGAACTAGATGAAAAGGGCTTTTCAGTTGGTTTGAGAATTACTTAACTAAAGTGTCTGCAGAATTATTGATGCGTTGTATTTTTACGTGATTTGATTTATTGTCACGTGTACCTAAGTACAGTGAAAACTTTGTTTTGTAAGCAGTACAGGCAGATCCTAACATACAAGGACACACAGGTCATTGGCTGTTTAGACAGAGCGAGCCGTACAAAATTACAGCTGCATAGGTGGTGCACAGAAGCATGATCAACATTAGATTTGAAATTTGAGATGTCCCCTCAGCAGTTTAATAACAGCAGGGAAGAAGCTATTCTTGAGCGTGTTGGTATGCATATTCAAGCTTGTGTATCTTCTGCCTGATGGAAGAGGTTAAAAGAGAGTTTAACCAGGGTGGGAGGGGTCTTTGATGTTGGCAGTCTTCTTGTGGCAACAAGCATGGGAGGTTGGCTTTTGTGACGGCCTGGGCTGTGTATGCAACTTTCTGTTGTCTCTTAGGGTTCTGGACAGAGCAGGTGCCGTACCAAGGCATTATGCACCCAGATAGAATACTTCCTGTAGTGCATTTGTAAAACTTGGTGAGGGTCTTTATGGACATGCCAAATATCCTAAGCCCCCTGAGGAAGAAGAGGCGGTATTGTGCCGCCTTGACCATCGCATCTGTATGGAAGGTACAGGAAAGATGGTTGGTTATCGTCACTCCTTGGAACTTGACGCTTTCGACCTTCTCCACCTCAGCTCCACAGGGGTGTGTTGTCCTCCTTTTCTTACTGAAGTCAATGATCAGTTCTTTTGTTTTGCTGACATTGAGAGTGAGGTTGTTATCATTGCACCACGTCACCAAGCACTCTGAGGTTGTTGACTTGCTCACCGAGCTGGCTTGTTCTTGGTTAGGCGTTTTGTCACCATGCTAGATGACATCATCAGTGGAGCCCCTGATCAAGTAGTGTTATTCTACTCTGCTTGGAATTTATACTGTCTGGTCTGTTATGGTGAGTAGTGACATTTCTGGTTTTAATCTGAATGGTTTTGTATATGGGGTCCAATTCTGTGTGTTCATTGAATGCATTACAGGTGGAGAACCTAGGTGCTGGTAGGAATTCCTGTGCGAGTCTGTTTGGCTTGAGCTACTGTGATTACCTTGTCCCACTTAAACTGGCCTTCGTTTTCTTAGTATACCAATATTAAGGAGAGTTTGTTGTGTCATTTTGCTGCTAGTTGACGTTGATGTATTCTGATGGCTTGTTTCCTTCCTGTCTGTCCGATGTAATGTTTGTGGCAGTCGTTGCATGGTATTTTGTAAACCACGTTGGTTCTGCTTGTGGGAATGGAGTCTTTGTAAGTGTTTGTCATAGAGTGGCTATTATGAAATAAATTGATCTTTAACAGTCAAGCAGACAAACAGATCAACAGTACACCGATGGGGTCACCCATCTTATTACTCATTGCAGAAGCAGTCCTACAAAGACTGGAACACACCACCCTCCCCTGCATTCAACCTAAACTTGGATCTGGTATGTAGACAACACGTTTGTCATTATTAAACACAATAATAAATTAGAAGAGACCCACCACCTCATCAACAGCATATTCACAGGGATTAAATTCACAAAGGATGAAGAAAACAACAATCAACTTTCGTTTCTGAATGTTAAAGTTGAGCGTGTGACCAATGGGGAGTTCTGAACCTCAGTAGACAGAAAAACAACCCATACGGATCAAATGCTCAATTTCCACAGCAACCACCCCAACACCCGCAAACAAAGCTGCATTAGGACACTATTTAAACAGGCCAGGACTCAGTGCAACACCCCTGAACTACGCAGGAAAGAGGAAGAGCACCTATACAAAATCCTCGCCATAAACAGATATCCCCGCAACTTCATCCGCAGATGCCTACTAAACAGACAACATCAGGAGGACACAGTATGCCCTAACACACTGGCCACACTGTCATACATCAAGAACATATTGGAACTGACAACAAGACTCTGAAGACCACTCAGAATCATGGTGGCCCACAAGCCCACAGCCACTCTACAACAAACATTTACAGGGATTAAAGACCCCATTCCCACGACACGCAGAACCAACGTGGTTTACAAAATACCATGCAACGACTGCCACAAACATTACATCGGACAGACAGGAAGGAAATTAGCCGTCAGAATACATGAACATCAACTAGCAGCAAAATGGCACGATGAACTCTCCTTAATATTGGTACATTCAGGCAATCAAGGCCATCAGTTTAACTGGGACAGGTAACCATAGTAGCCCAGTCAAACATAGCCATGCACTGGAATTCCTAGAGGCATGGTTCTCCACCTGTAATGCAATCAATGAACATAGACTTGGACCCCATATACAAGTACAGATTAAAATTGGAAATGACACTACTCACCATAACAGACCAGACAGTATAAATTCCAAACAGAGTAGAATAACACCGCTTCATCAGAGGCTCCACTGATGATATCCCCTAATATGATGACGAAACGTCTGGGCGAGAAATGTCAACAGCCTCACCCACAACTCGAGCCACAGATCTTTGCTAAAACTTTAAAACAAGCACTCTGTCCTTTTGTGTATTCTGACTTATTGTTTGTTGTCTGGCCTACAACAGTGATGTCAGCAAACTTGTAGATGCCATTCATACGAAATTTGTCTACAGTCGCGAGTGTACAGGGAGTACAGGAGGGGGCTGAATACGAATCCTTGCAGGATGCCAGTGTGGAGGAGATGCTGTTGTCTATCTTCACTGCAGTTTGTGGGTCAGAAAGCTGGGGATCCAGTTGCAGAGGGTGGAACTGAGACCTTGGTCTGAGTTTTGAGATTAGATTGGTTGGGATTATAGTGTTGAAGGTGGAGCTATAGTCCTTAAATTGGAGTCTGATGTAGGTATCCTTATTATCTAGATGTTCCAGGGGATGAAAGTAGTGGTAGGGAAATGGCATTCTCTGTGGACCTGTTTTGTCAGCAGGCAAGGCATTTTGGTTTATGTATAAATGCATAGTGAGAATTTGGAATAGGAATAGGTGTAGGCCATTTGGTTCATTGAACCTGGATTTCTCTTTTCTCAGTCCAAACTGGCCTGTCAGGTATCCTGAGACTGTGACCCCTACTTCTAGAAACACCCCCACCCTTCCATTTTACTAAATACCAGGAAATACAGGCCTAATTGACTGAGTCTGTCCTTGTATAACAAATCTGTTGTCCCATAGATGTCTGCTGAAACTTCGCTATGCTCCCTCTATACCAAGTAAACCTCTTCTTGGGTAAGGAGACCAAAACTGCACACGTTACCTAATTACATCACTTGGTTTCAGAAGGCCCTGTACAGCTGCAGTAACATTTAAACCCTGTAGGAATAAAGGTTAACATACCTTGGGCATTCCTAATTCTTTTCTTAATTCTTGCTGCACCTCCATGCATACATTCAATGACTGTGTATTGGAAACCCAGGTCCCATTGTACATTAACATTGTCCAATCTACTTCATTTCAATAATATTTTCTGTCAGAACTGGACAACTTCACATTTATAGATTTTTACATTGTATCTGCCATGGTCTTGCCTACCTGTTCAACTTATCTAAATTTGCCTTGAAGCTTCCTTACATCCTCCTCATCAGTCACAGCCAACTGGTTTTGTGTCTTTAGCAAACTTAGAAATATTACAATTGATTACCTCATCTGCATAGTTGATCTATATTGTGAATGGTGGGGACCAAATACTCCACTTTTCAACTTCCACTGTGAAACCTAACCAATTATTCCTACTGCTTCCTGTGTGCTAACCGATTCTTAGTTTGTACCAACATATTACCACAATCCTGAGAGGAATAGCAACAAAGATGGTACATGCAGTGGTTAAATTTTCCAAAAGTCCTTGGATTCTGGAGAAGTATTAAAGAATTGGAAAATGGCAAATTTGGTGACTCTATTCAAAAAGGAAGGCAAAAAAAAAAACGGGTAATGTAAATGAATTAGCCTAACAACTATTGTTGGAAAAGGTTAGAATAAATTAAGGTGGTAATTGCATCACATCTGGAAAATTATAATCTAATAATATTAGATTTACAATCATATAAGATTTATAAACTTAAATTTACAATTGTATGAATTGGAGGAAGGAAGCACTTACTGTAGCCAAATTTACAGACACTACAAAAATAGAAAGGCGAATTGCGAGAAGGATACACACCATTTGAGAGATATTGATAGGTTAAGTATGTGGGCAAAAAGTTGATAAATGTTATACAGTGTTGAAAATGTAAAATTGTTAATTTGGGAGGGAGAACAAAAAAAAAAGTATTGTTTAAATAGAGAAAAACTACAGAAATCTGCAAGACAAAGGGACTTGGGGGATACCTGTGCACAAAATACAAGTTTAGTACTCAGGTGCAGCAGATAATCAGGAAGACAAATGGAAGGTTGGAGTATGAGTAGGGAAGTCTGTGACCACACCTGGAATACTGAGAGCAGTTTGGTCACCTTTATTTAAGAAAAGATATTATTTCATTGGAGGCAATTGGGAGAAGGCTCACTAAGATGCTTTCCAATAAGGAGGTATTGTCTTATGAGCAAAGGCTGAATAGGTTGGGACTCTAATAGAGGATGATTCTCCTCATGAGAGACCCTCAGTCTACAGGGCATAGTCTCTGAATAAAGGGGTGCCAATTTAAGACTGGATTCAGGAAGAACTTTTTTCTGTTAGGGCTTTGAGTCTCTGGAACTCCTGGCCAGAAAGTCCCAGTGAATATTTTAAGGCTGAGATAGATTATTAATCAGTAGGGGAATTGAGGGTTATGGGAAAACTTGGGAAAGTGCACACGAGGAATGTCAGATCAACCATGATCATATTAGATGGAGGAGCATGTTTGAAGAGGCAAACTGCCTACTCCTGTTCCATGTTGATTTTGTATAATCCCCTTGGTACTTTAAATCATGTGGTGTCAGGAGACTTATGATAGACTCCAGCACTTTTCCTACTACTGATGTTAAGATGGCTGGTCTATAATTCCTGTTTGTCTCCCTCCTTATTTCAATGATGTGGTTACATTTGAAGGACAAGAAAAGGGCAAGAGGGAGACGAAAGTGGAATACTTAGTTAACCTAAATATAAGGTGCACCTTCATCCTGCATCACAATAAATAAGTTATGAATCATATTTCCCAGAGTATACAAGAAGGTTTAGTTTCTTAGTGATTTTTTTTTATTTCTGCAGTTCACTGACATCTGATCTTATGAGATTAACAGGTGACACCAAACCAAAGGATAAGGTAATTGAATTTCTAATTTTCTCACTTGGAGTTTTGCTGATACCTAATGCTTCATGTTTGAAAGCAGTGAGAATTCCTGAATGTTGTTTAATGTCTTGTTTGTGTACAATTGTAAAATTATTGTAATTATTGCTTTCAAGTTGAAAGTTGCTTCATGCTCCTGCTCCTCGTTTCCACAAATTGCTCCTTGATGTTGAAGCAGGAATGTAAGTGGATGGCTGGATTAAATCCACACTGCACAATCAGTTGACACTATCCTTTGCTGCTTTGTTTTTTACTGTAACTATTTAAAATTTCAGTTTAAATAATTAATGGTATTCTGCTGAAAATTAACCAATGAGAATGTATTACAATTGTAAATGTTTCTGCACATTATTGTACAGGCACGAAGAAGGACAGCTACACAAATGGAATTGCTTTATGCAGACAGTAGTGATTCTGCCTCAGATATTGTTGCAGGAGATGTTGCTATGCCTGTGCCACTAATGCCTGTTGCAGAGGTGCAAGAAGTCGAAAAAGAAACTGGAACAACTTTGCCAGCTAATGCTGTTGCAGCTAGAGAAAAAGAGATAATCCCATCACCATCTGGCTTGCCTCTTAGACTTGGCAGTAGCATGTAAGTTCTGCATGCTATGCACTAATTACTTCTGCTTGTTGCATGATGTTGCATTGGTTTGATGCATTTTTCTGTCTTTAATCCTTAATTCTTAATTCTGACATTAAATCAACATATTGAGCATGAACTAAATGTTCAGCATGCATCCTAGACTTAAGTATTAATTTTCATCAAAAGTTTACAAAAAACAGTTTAACGGATTGTAAAAGCTAGTACTCAGAAATTATTATAAAGTTTGTTCTAATTCATTAAGCCTTTTAGTGTAAGAACTTTAATTCTTTCAATTTAGTAGCTGAACCTTAAACACAGTGTTGTAGATGTGTAAATTCATTGTAGACACTTTTTGGTTCAACCTGTTCAGAGATGTTATTACACTCCTCTAGAGCAGGTGGACTTGAACCTGGGCATCCTGGCAGAGGTAGGGGCAAAATTATTATATGGTTATAAATTAGATTTTATTGGGGCTTGCAGACTAAATGGAATGGATAGCAAAATGAATAAGAGACATTGTCCAAACAATTACCATCCCTTTCATATAAAGCTAATGAAGGTTAGGAAGTTTGATGCTCTGATCCAAAATATTTGCCATTTTGGGTACCTATCATTAATGCTCTAAATAGATGCCATAAGTGGTTTTACTTTAGAGTTCACAAAATTAATCAATACAATTTTTCCTGATCTATTATTATCTAACTGTTCCAGTTCCCTGTCTTTCTTTTTCTTGTCCTTTTTAAAAAAAAACAGAAAATGTACTTCAATACTTCTGTCTCTTGATCCTGCATGAGTTTTTTCATTCTTGATTTTATTAATGATAATCCTTTATTCACCTGCAAGCCTGTTCTTGCATTCATTCTGGTCTTGGATTCTCTTCTGTATTTTCTGTATTCTGTTTAATTATCTTGTCTATTATTAGCTGTCAGTTTGTCACATGCTACCATTAATCTCATTCTGTTTGATTTTCCTGATCATCCAAGGAACTCCAGTCTTTCCTATGCCACTTTCACTAATATGGTACATCTATGCTGAGTATGTACTCTTATCTCTTCTCATCTGAGCAGTTCCTACTGTTGGTTTACTCTTCCCTGTCAACTCTCTTTCAAGTTATTTATCTCCTTCTTACTGTACTTAAGTTATTTTCCCTTTGTAACTTATTTCCTGTTTATTCGTCCAACTGATTTGTTTTGATGAGATCCAATTAATTGACTTAATTGCTTTTATCTCAATTTAATTTTGAGGTAGGTATTCTTACCCTTATCCTGCCTCACTTAGTTTTGCTCTATAAACAGGGTCTTGTTTGGAATTGTCTTCAAGGGAACCTTTATTTCAAATTTTTTTAAGAAGAAAGTCCTAATTCCTTGAAATTTAACTAACTTTGTTCGTGAAATTCACCCAGTATCATTAGCAGGATTCATTCTGTCAAGACCAGTCAGTGTTCCCTAACTTATACATTGACAACTATAGCTCTTTGAACCCTTCTTTTAAAGAGGATCTGTGCTATCACCAATCTAGTTCCATGAGAGAGCTTTAAAAGTTAATCCATTATTAACTAATCACATTAAACTGGGGTCTAAGCTTTATTTTTCTGTAATAGTCAGACTCAGCTTCTTGTTAAACAATACTTAATTTGTAATTTTGACCTTTCATAAATACATGAAAGTTGTCTGGTCTGATATTTGTATATTAGTGCTTTTTCTAAATAAATTGAACAAATTGAAATTGTATATTGAAATGGTTTAAGGAAATTGGATTGTGAGAACATTTAAAAATTTCTTCATTTAATTGATGAAAATCCAAACATTTTAGTTTTGAAATTTAATATTAAAATTTTTTAAAAATTCATTTGGGATGTGAGCTTCCCTGGCTGGGCCAGTATTTATTACCGAGTTGACCTTGAAGGTGGTAGTGAGCTGTTGTCTTCAACTGCTGTAGGTAGACCAATAGATGTAGTGCCGAGATTTTGACCCAATGATAATGAAGCATCGGCAATGTATTTCTATGCCGGGATGGTGAGTGGCTTGGAGGGGGGACATAGTTGTGGATCATGGGTTTGGAAGGTGCTTTCCAAGGAATCTTGGTGAACGTCTACACTGCATCTTGTAGGCGCTGTACACTGCTGGTATTGGTGGAGGGGATAGCGAATGAGGACGTGGTGCCAGTTAAATGGGTTGCTTTGCCATGAATGGTGTCGAGCTTCTTGAGAATTTTTAAGCAATTAGGTACAACTCAGTGGCTTGCTAGGCCATTTCAGAGGGCGTTTAAAAGGCAACACATTGCTGTGGGTCAAAAGTCACATGTTGACCAGACGAGGTTAGGGCAGCAGAATTCGCCGTTTAAAGGTTAGTGAGCCTCAATGCAGTTGACAGTGGTTTCATGATCATTAGACTTTTAATTTCAGGTTCTCTTTGGCTGTGTTAAGATTGTTAATTGGTTGAATCTTGCCCATTACCAAAATCTTACATTATGCATTTTACAAAACTCAAATTTCTACGAAATAATTTTAGTCAAAGAAAAATGTCAAAATTAGAATGGTTCCGTTTAGCAAAAAACAACTTTGATACTAACATACTGTACCCTATTCCAAGCAATATATCCTGTGTGCAATAATGTAACTTCACCTGTATTCTATTTGGTCTTGCTCTTTTACTGGGATCAAATTGCATTTTGGCTTGGGTTATGTAGCATTAAGTGCATGTGCTACTTTCAAAAATAATAAACACGACCTGGCTTTATCGTGGGGAACCCATTGGCTTTGGATAGTCTGCTTGTAGATATCAGCTGAAGAAGCAGTTTAAAGAGGCAGAGGCTGGTGGTGAAGGGCAGTGGGCAGCTTTGCAATATTATAGTGTTTGAAAAACTGGTCTGTATAGTAAATGTACAGAAATGGTCGGTAACCCTGGAACGTGGCGTGCAATTTTTGACTTGGAACCAAATTACAGGTAAAAAAAAAGTTACTTTTTTCTTGAAACATAGTATGCCATGTAGTGCGGTAATAGCTAATTGAAGACTGTCGATGAGTAACAAGCAGATATTAGTTAACTCTATGCATTAACTTTAGCTAAAGGTCAGATGGATTTTTTGAAGCAAGGCAACAGTGCAGTATATTAATAATCATCTGAATTAACTTGAGTTTTGTTGATTTTGACTTTTCTTTTAAAGTTCTTTTTTTGATGGGTTTTGTAATCATTTGTTCGGTGTTACATTTTGTAACAAAAGTACTCTTGGTTTTAGATCTAGACCATCATCAGAAAAGAAAATACCTGAACCTTCGCCATTATCCAGAAGGAAGTTATATGACCGAGGCAACTTGGCAGGAGAAAAAATGAAGGTTAAAGAACAAAAACTGTAAGAAATTTTTCATTCAGGACCTATGAGTTTAGTAGCCAATTTTTATATACAGAATAACACAAATGTATGTCTATTCTTTTGGCTTTTATTTTTAGTTTATGATCCATTTGTGCAAATTGCAACTGAGAGAAAAGCTGTTCTTTCCTAAAGTAGGTAACTGATAACTTGTTGCATTAGTTCAATTCAGTTAATACTTTATTTGTATAAGTTGTACAAGACTAATAAAGTATTGGGCTGAGAGACGGAGGTGCCAAACCATTCAGGTGAAGCTTTATTTTACACTCCCAACAAAGTGAAGACCATTTGAGGCCATATGGAAGTATTTTTTATTTGCTATAAATACAATTGGCTTTTAATTTATTAGAAATATGTCATATGATTTGCCATTGTATTTTTGTTGTACATACGTTACCATTGCCTAATCTTGTACTGAATTGTACCTTCTACTCCATGTTTGTAACTTTGAGGTTTGGTTTGACATTACACCTGTCTGAGTTGGATTTGATACCTTTAGTTATATAATATCCCTAAAGAACTGAGGCAAAGTTAACTGAGAATTGCTTGGTGGGAGATTAAAAGCATGAAATTCATAAGTCCTCGTAACAGAGCAAATTCAGCAAGAATATTTTAATTATAGTCAATAGACATTGAGCAGTTATTTTGCACTTTGAAGAAGTAGGAGCAGTAGACTATTTGATGACTTCAGCCTGTTCTGCCACTTAGAGAGTCATGGAGATGTACAGCACAGAAGCAGACCCTTTGGTCCAACTCCTCCATGCCGACTAGATATCCTAAATACCTCTAGTCCCATTTGCCAGCATTTGGCCCATATCCCTCTAAACCCTTCCTATTCAAACACCCACCCAGATGCCTTTTAAATGTTGTAATCATACCAGACTCCTCCACGTCCCCTGGCAGCTCATTCCATACATGCACCACCCTCTGCGTGAAAACATTGCTGCTTCGGTCCCTTTTAAATCTTTCCCCTGTCACCTCAAACCTATGCCCTCTGGTTTTGGACTGCCCCACCCCAGGGAAAAAACCTTGTCTATTTACCCTACCCATGCCCCTCATGATTTTATAAACCTCTATAAGGCCACCCCTCCGCCTCCAACGCTACAGGGAAAATAGCCCCAATATATTTGGCCTCTCCCTGTAGCTCAAACCCTCCAACCATGACAACATCCATATAGATCTTTTCTGAACACTTTCAAGTTTTACAATGTCCTTCCCATAGCAGGGAGATCAGACTTGCACGCATTATTCCAGTGGTGGCCTAATCAAAGTCCTGTACAGCCACAATAAGACATCCCAATTCCTATTCTCAGTGCACCTACCAATAAAGGCAAGCATACCGAATGGCACCTTCACTACCCTGTCAACCTGCGACTCTACTTTCAAGGAACTATGAACCTGCATTCTAAGGTCTCTTTGTTCAGCAACGCTCTGCAGGACCTTATCATTAAGTGTATAAGTTCTGCCCTGGGCAGAAATCTTGTCCACTCACTTAATCTGTCTGAATGTCTTTGTTGTCTCTTACTGTCCTCTTCCTAACTTACATTTCCACTTAGCTTTGTGCCTTCAGCAAATGTCGATACATGACTTTCTCTTCATTGAAGTCATTGATGTAGATTATAAATAACTTGATGGGGTTAAGCACTTGTAGCACTCCGCTATTCACTGCCTGTTAATTTGAAAATGCTCTGTTTATGACCACTGTCTGTTTCCTGATCATAACCAATCCTTTATCCATGCTTATGTTATTACCAGTCCATAAATGTTTATTTTGCTTTTTTAAACATTTTATGTGGCACCTTATTGAATTCCTTTCGGAAGTACTGGTACGCTGCAGCAACTGATTCCTTTTTTTTTTCAACCCTACTGATTACATCCTCAAACTTTAACAAATTTGACAAACAGGATTTCTTATAGTAAAACCATGTTAACTTATTCTAAGTAATACCATGTATTTCTAAATGCATTGTTGTGCATTTTCCTGGGGATTTATTGGATTTTAGTCCCTTAAGGTTCTCACCTGCTTGATCAAGACCGCCTATCTATCATAAGGTCAGAGGTGGAGGTGTTCACTCATGATTGCACGATGTTCAGTAGCAGTCATACCACCTCTGATACTGAAGCAGCCCATGTCCATATACAGCAAGACCTGGATTACATCTAGACTTGGGCTAAAAAGGGACAAAAACATCATACCACACAAATGCCAGGCAATTACTGTCTGCAACAAGAGAGAATATAACCTTTGTCCCCTGGCATTCAGTTGCATTGCAATTAGTCACTACCAAAATCCTGGGGGGGTCATCATTGACCAGACTATGGAAATGGACCAACCATGTTAACACTGGTTGTAAGTGCAAATCAGAGGCTAGGAATTCTGCAGTGAATAATTCGCCTTCGTCTCTCCAGCCCTCACCAGATAGTAAGCACAAGTCAAGAGTGCAATTAAAATAATCTCCACTTGCTGGACGGGTACAGCTGTAATCATACTTGAGATACTCAACATCATCCGGGCCATAGCATGCTTGATTGAAGGTTGTGGTTGGGGTGCCAATGTTCAGTTCCTTCATCAGCAACAAACCTAAAAAGGTAAATTTGAGGAATGCAAACTCATGGGTTGGTTTGGCCATAAAAATATGAAGTAGTTGGCTGTCTCTGCGAACTCTCCTCTTGGGTAGATAAACTTTTTCTCAGGCCAGCATCAAGGCACAGGCCATAGTCAGTTAGCTGTGATGGGTTGATCACATCTACTCCATACTACATTCCAAAACGAACTCACTATTCTGAGCTTCACTGTGGCAAGCAGTTTTCAAAAGAGCAAAAGCCCAAGACTGCTCCATTTGAAGAAACAGCATCTGCAAAGGTGCCAGCCATTTCGAGTACTTCCAACAGGCCCTGATGGAAGCCAAGCACAAGCAGCAGAAAGAGTATACCAAAACCCAAACATCTCGTGCGCTAGCTTCAGCAAACACCACCAGTCCCACCTGTAGCAACGTTAGCAGGGTCAGGTATTTGATTATCTAGTCACCTCGGGTTTCATACCACCAGATTTTAAAACCATTATATGTGGTTCCAAGTGACTGCCAAAGGCTATGGCAACAGTATGTACCATCTGCATAATGCACTGCACTAATTCACTAAGACTCCACTGGCAGCACATTTCAAACCCTGTGACTTCTACCACACAGAACAGCACAGGCAACAGATCCATAGGAATTCCACTTACACATTCTCAAAGTCACACATCATCCAGACTTGGGATTATAGTGCTATTCCTTCATTATCACTGGGTCAAATTCGTGATACTTCCTTCAGAACAGCACTGTAGGTGTTCCTACATATCCAGGGATGGAGATCGTATTATCTGAAACATAGGTGAATCACATCTTATAAACCATATTTGGCGGGTGTTTTAAGACAGTTCACCACCCTTTTTTTTCCACGGGTTATGTGAATTGGACGACAAATGCTGGCTTTGCCAGCGATGCCTACATTCCATGAACAAATAGAATAATCTTGTATTATTCAACGTTCTGGAAATCTAATTCTTTTTAATCAGATTTTTCTTTTGTAAGATCTACTTTCCTCAATGATGTTGTCTACACTCCAAACTCCAATATTACAATTCATACTTCTCAACCTACTTTTCTGTCCCCTCCAATACACACAGTAGCATCCAATGATTTGAAGCTTTAGAATGAAAAATAATCTGATAGCATACATTGGATAAACTATTCATGTAATTGTGATCTCTGAGCTAGGTAAGCAATGTTTACTGTGTATCCACACCATCTCGGTCTAATCAGACTCTCACAAGCTTACTGAACAAGTTTCATATGGAAGCAAATAATCAGTTAATGTTTACTATTTGTTCAATTATGAACATTTTAAACCTGTTCTTAAAAGGGTGAGGTTTTGAGTTTTTTTGTGTTCTTTGGGGCAGTGGATTTAGGGGAGGAGTGGGAAATGGGCCAAGGAAGTTAGCAGGTCTTTTGCATGGAATTATCTAGATATTCTTACATTTGCTTTATCTTTATTGCATTTAGATATAACTAGAATTGTATTAAATCATTGTTTTACCCAGGAAGTCAATTCTGTCAGAAGTGTTTTGCCGTGCTTGTAAACAGTAAACTCCTCAAACTGCACTGAATAATGTGTGACAAGTGCTGGTTATTGCAGGGGCTAACGTGATTGTTAGGAATTAACTTGATTATATAGTAACACTTGTTTAATATATCCAAATTAGATATGTGAAGGATTCATTTTTTTGGCACATTTTTCAGTAATCTGCTCTGTATTTAGGCACTTGAAACAGAACTCAAAAACATAAAATATGCTTTCCCACCATGTAGACTACTTTGAATTTTTTATTAGACAAACCAGTTTTTAACCGATATAGTACAATGCAGAGCGACCTCAAATAATCAAACTCACTCAGTTTATGATAAGCCAGTTATTGCCCAGTAATTTAGAGACTGTTGTTATATTTTCTGGTCACCATATCCCAAAAATTTTAAAATAATTTTCTAGTGGTGACAAGTGTCCAACAATCACATTATAATCTTTCACTGTATATGTAATTATGTATTATGATAGAATGCAATAGCTTTTTAAAATCTACTGGGTGGGAAAAATGGACCCAAGTACTTAAATGTATAAAATAAAAATGTTGCTGTGTGAATGCAAGGGTTTTCTTGTCCTTATGGAATTCTAAAATATTTTCCCTGCGGGGTCGCTAGTATGAAAATAAATGTGGCAGCTGGTTTGCATACAGTAAAGTCCTACAAAAAGAAATGGATGAATGAATTACCAGGTAATCATCATGCACTGGTGTCTAAGGGAGTCACAATATTATCGAATTCCCTGTTCTTCTTTAAATAGTGTCCTTTGGAATGTTTTATTATTTCCAGGCAGATGCATCTCTGTTTGCCAATATCTGGAACACTGAACCTGTCAATGTAACGATATCTCCGTGCTATACTAGTGTGTTCCTAAGTGTATCAAATGTAGAAGCTTCCTTCTGTCCTGTTGGATTTTACAGAAATGGGTGGAGTTGAAAAGACTCAGGCACTTTGTTTGTCAAAAGGCAAATTAATGAAATCAAACCAAAGAAGATTATTTTGCAAAGAGATTCAGAGCAGATCTGGGCATTTAAGCCATCAGTAGCAGCAGCAGAGACAGCAAAAAGCTGTAACTGAATGGCTTGACATATCCCTCATTCCAGCAGTAATTTTAATCAAGTTGACTAACCCTAATTTAATGAGGACTGTAGTACATCACTGAGACCATCACTTTCTTTATTTTTCTCAGTTTGGTTTGGAACTGAAATGAAGTTGAGGATCAAACTTTGAATAGCAGCTTGTTTCTTTTTTTTAAAAAAAACTTTATGGAAACTAGCCTGGAAAGATAATTGCAGCTTAATTATTGTTCTCAGAACACAGCAGACGTTGTGGCACCAGAGTGCGTTAAGCTCAAGGACTGGCATCACGTTGGATTTTGCAGTGGCCAGTCACACGGAAACTGGTGCTGGCTAGCCAAACACAGAGAATGTTGAACAAAAACTAAGTTGCTGGAAAAGCCCAGCTGGTCTGGCAGCATCTGTGAAGCGAAAAACAGAGTTAATGTTTCGGGTCTGGTGATCTGAGGAACATTAACTCTGTTTTTCCCTTCGCAAATGCTGCCAGACCTGCTGGGCTTTTCCAGCAACTTTGTTTTTGTTCCTGATTTACAGCATTCGCAGTTCTTTTGGCTTTTAGAGAATGTTGAAAATTCATTGAACTGGTTTTGACTGAGTTTTTTAGCAGACGTTTGTGTGCTTGAAAATTGCTGGACTAGGAAGCTAAGTTTTGAGTTTTACTTTCTCTAGTTCTGTACTCAGTTAAAGAACCCTGTTCAATCTGCTGAGAAAACCCCAATTTATTAGAAATAAGTAAATATTCCTTGGAACCTACTGGAGGCTGTTTGCATTGACTGGTGACTTGAGAATTCAAGTAAGACATAATCCGAAGTGTTTGTAATATGATAGTTCTTAAGATACGGGGGCAGAATCAGCCTATTTGGCCCTTTGAAGTTTGCTCCGCCATTCGATCATGGCTGATATGCTCCTCACCCCCATTTTCCTGCCTTCTCCCTATAATCCTTCAACCCATTACCAATTTAAAAAAAAAAATCTAACTCTTCCTTAAATTTAATCACTGTCCAAGCATCTACTGCAGTTTGGGGCAGCAAATTCCACAGATTCACAACCCTTTGGGAGAAGTAGTTTCTCCTCAACTGTTCTAAATTTGCTACCCCTTATCTTAAGAATAGATCCCTGATCCTGGAATACCCCACAAGAGGAAGCATCTGCTCCACATCTATTTTATCAAAAACTTTTATCATCTTGAATACCTCAACTTGATTGCATAAACCATACTAGTATTCTATAAAAACCTGGTGTTCATCATTGAAACAGTTGTTGAACTGGCAAATTATAAAACTTTTATTTTCTTTCTAAGTTCATTCCTTAATTGTATGTGTGCATCTGTCTGAGAGGGTTGCAATCGAAGATTGGCTTTAAAACAGATATTAATTAGGTTATGTTGTTTAGCTTTGCTAAAATTACATTATTAATAAACTCCTAATTTCTGTTTATGAATTTTCTTTCTGATGTCTGTTATTCTTAAACTCTGGTTAGGAACAGTTGGGCAATTTTGAGGGTCATTTACTATTTTGATTTTGCTGTTGTAAATCCAGCATTAGTAAGCCTGAGATAATAGGTACTGCAGATGCTGGAGAATCCGAGATAACAAGGTGTGGAGCTGGATGAACACAGCAGGTCAAGCAGCATCATAGGAGCAGGAGAGCTTGATGTTTCAGGCCTAGACCTTTCATCAGAGCGTCAAGCTTTTCTGCTCCTATGATGCTGCTTGGCCTGCTGTGTTCATCCAGCTCCACACCTTGTTATCTTAGTAAGTCTGAGTTAGTCTGGCTTGCAGTCCCTGTGTCATAATGTAGTCATGCCAGAAACAGCACTAGGCATACGTAAAAATGAGTGCCAGCAAGTCTCAGCTCTGGTTGCGGTACATTCATGCCAATTATGGGAGCAGTATTGTATAAAATGAGGTAAGCGATCCCACAACCAGTACATCAGGTTAAAACTCTGTCACGTTCAAATATGAATAATGTTGGACAGATAAGTGACTGTGTTTTAAACAGTAGATTCTGTTAAAATGGGGGACTAACAGTCTGACCATTGATGAGTAATGTTGTCACAGGTGAATATGTCTCACTGTCCCATTTCCCATTCAGTTTTTTTTTGCTTGAATCCTCTATATGGCATTCCCCTCCATCCAACACTCTGTTTCTCACCCCCTGTTGCTCCATCAAATGAAAATAATTTACCAAAGTTCCACACCTTGGTCATCATTCTAACCATGCTGCTATTTTAGTATAGGTCTTCCCTTTGTTAGGGTATTGCAAAATAAGAATGAAGTGCTGCAGAGATAAAAGGTACTGCAGATGCTGGAGAATCCGAGATAACAAGCGTGGGGCTGGATGAACACAGCAGGTCAAGCAGCATCA
>JAHRHZ010000091.1:1265604-1283213 GCA_024137785.1 Ginglymostoma cirratum
TCTAGACTTGAAACATAGCTTGCTGTCTCTACAAGAATGCTGCCTGACTGCTGTGATTTCTACATTTTTTTTTATTTTCAGTACAGATTCCAGCATCTGCAGTAATTTGTTCCTACTAAGATAAATTCTTTATTTGGCAATCCTGTACAGAGTCTCCCTTAAACATAAAGGTTCAGCACAACTTGCATATGGATTGAATTTAAATATTTTCTTGTCAGCTAGGGGCATTTAGTATTTCAAAATATTCTCCACTATTCCACCTTCCTAGTGTCTTTTTTTCTGTCCCCTCATACATTGGTTTATACTT
Source organism: Ginglymostoma cirratum (assembly GCA_024137785.1). Classification (NCBI taxonomy): domain Eukaryota; kingdom Metazoa; phylum Chordata; class Chondrichthyes; order Orectolobiformes; family Ginglymostomatidae; genus Ginglymostoma; species Ginglymostoma cirratum. Next base: position 1,265,912 of record JAHRHZ010000091.1, read on the forward strand.
CAAGATGAAAGAAGTTTGGGAGGGTGGTGGTGAGGGGGTTCAGGGGAGATAGTAAAGCTGTTAAAGTTGTCATGCTGTCCCAAAAGAAATCTCCAGTACATTAATATACATTAGAAAAATGTAATTGTGGCAAACTGTCAAGAGTTTCATTGCATATTTGCACAGCTACAAAAAAACAATAAAGATAATGCAACTCTGATAAGGCAGTTTTGACTTTTTTCTTAATTCTTTCCTCTCCTAACTTCATCTTCTCACTCCCTTGGATCTTAGATCTATAGGTATTAAACTCTGTTGCAATTAAAATGAAGTTAAATGTTTTAACGAAGGATGGATATTTTAGTGTTTCTAAAATAGTTTTGCTTCCAAGTATCTTTTAAGTACTAACCCTGCCAGCCCAACTGCTACATTTTAGTTATCATACAGACTTTAATCAGATATTTCCTCTGTGTCTTCACAATTCCATCACTGTTTTTTGTAGGTCAGATGAAAGTGATTCCTCTCTTTCGGAGGTACAAAGGTACACTGTATAACTTGTTGCTCACCATTCAGCACATTCTGTTGTGGTGTTCATTGCTTCTAATATTTCCTGCATGCTCATGGTGCCTCTCAATTGCCACTTATTGGGACTAACTGGAATGTACTGAAATGCATCTGGGAGTTCTTGGAGTTGAGTGTTTTTGATTTAGATTTTTTTAAAAATCTGGTTTTATTGCTTGTTTTACTTAGATGATTATCCTGCTTTTGATGCTTGCTAATTTTATGTTTGCTGTGTTTGTGCGCTAAATGATTACTGGAAAGCTTTGGTGGCTGAAGAATAACCTTTTCTCTCCCTCTTTTTTTAAGGTGTTGAAGCTTTTCCCTGTTAGTAAAAGTCTGTGCTCAAATCATTATATGCAGTGCATGTTTTTATTGATGAATTTTAATACTGTGAAAGAAAAATACGCGAGCCCCTTTCTTAAAAAGCGTAAAAAAAATCTAGTGAAACTATCAGCGTGTTCTCAAAAAATGTTCAGTTCAAAATATACAATGCTTAAGTGTGAAGATGATTTGCTCCGAGAGTCAACCTGCCTGCACCAGTGGTTTTTGGCTTAATTTCCTTATCACTGTTGCTTTAAGATTGTGTCTATACATAATTTGAAAATATTATCACTTATAATTTTGGTAGAATGACTAGCCAATTCTCAGGCGTGTCATTTTCACTTACTTACCACTTAGCAATCCCTAATCTACAACAAGATAAAAGTGCCATGCTGTGGAATTGACAGGTGTTTGCTTAAAAGCTTTTCCCACTCATGAAATTCTATCTTAACATCCTTTCTAACAAAACTAAGAAGGTGAGGGGAGGATGAGGAAATAAATTGGCATTGATTTAGATTTTTATCATATTGATCATCGCATATCAATCAATTCAGTGAAAGGGTAGCAACGAAGTAGTGAGGACTATTTGGTCATGCTTCTTAATTTTTACCCTCAGAATTCAGGCCTATCCATACATGTAAAATCTTATATTTTGGCAGAAAATTGAGAAATTAGAAAAGCAATTGTTTGACCTTCAGTTATATAAATTTTAATCATTAGTTGTCATGTTTGCAGTGTTGCAGGACAATAGAACTAATTTCAAAACCTGACCCTAATGGATAATATAGTGCAGTCCAAGACTATTTCTTTCATCAATTAAAAATAAATGTAAGCAGTGCAGTTTTTTCCCTTCGTCTATCCTGTTTGTCCTGTAATTATCTAGTTAAATATTTTATTGTTAGTCAACCAGTATTATTCCTATTCTTTCACAGGGGAATAATTAACCTGTTTCCCAGTTCAAAAGGCAGCAGGAGTGCACCCCTTTACTGCAATCAAATAGCCGAAGGACACAACAAAGCAGTGCTGTGTCTGGATGCAACAGATGATCTCCTTTTCACTGGAGCAAAAGGTGAGAGAGTTTTCTTCAAGCTTTGGGAGAAAATAGATTGCGCAAAATTCAGAGCCCTCGGTGTTATTTCCCTCATGACAGATCAAAGAAGATTATGTGAGTTAAAGATTAAAGACCATAGAATTCATACTGTACCTGCCATCATTTTTATGGCACGGGATAGTCTGACCCGGAGGTACTCTTCCCTTGTGAAGTTTGACCCTTGATTACTATTTAAATCAGGCTCAAAAATTACACCTTGGGAGCGTGATATAAATTATTGAGTGATTCATCCAGTGTTCAAGATACCTGATAAAGCAACAGAACTAGGACCTGCCAGTTTAAAAACTGCTTTTAAACACCAGGTATCCAAAGGAGCAGGTTCCTCAAAAAAAAACTTGCAAACTATCCTCTAACAGTTGGCCAAGACCTCCGCCCTGCCATGGTCATTGACCTTGCCCACTAAATCACAGTGTCTTGTGTTCTTCCTCTGATTGCCACTCTGAGATCGTGGCTGGTCTGATGATCCTCAATTCTACTTTCCTGCTTTCTCCCCTTTTACCCTTGATTTTCCGACTGATTACAAAACTGTCTGTCAACTCTTGACTATCCTCAGTGGTAAAGAATTCCACTACCCTCAGAAGAAATTCTTCCTCAACTCTCCTAAATGTGTGATCCCTTACTCTGAGATTGTGCCCTCTGCTTCAAGAGGAAATGATCTTTCTGCATCTGCCCCTAACAATATTGTATATCTTTTTTAAGATGTGATCTCTGGGGCAGGAAATGATTTGGCTCTGCAGAATTACGCACAGTCATCAGTTGCATAAGCAGGCAGCTGTTCCATAGCTGTTATCTGGCCAAAGACACAGCTAAGTGTAGCCAAACACTAAATTTGCATGACATGTACCTGTTGGTACACCCATTGCTGTTAGGAAGGGAGTTCCAGGATTTTGGTCCAATTACAGTGAAGACACAGCAAGCTCCAAGTCAGTATGATGTGTGACTTGAAGGGGAACTTGCAGGTGGTGGTGTATCCATCCATCTTCTTTCCTTGTCCTACTCGGTGGTAGAGGTTGTGTGTTTGATAGATGCAGTCAAAGGAACCTGGGGAGGGGTTGATACACTGCAGTTTGTAAATAGTCTACGCTATTGCCACTGTGTATCAGTGGTGAAGAGAGTGAATGTTGAAGGTGGTGAATGAACTGAGGATTCTGTACCAATAATATGATGTTGATTTGTTAAACATAATCCTCACTATTTCTTTTAAGTATTTCTGAGATCAAACTTGCAGCACTTGTGTGTGTAGCAGGGTCTTGCTTATTGATCCTGAATCTGACTATTCTTTGTGTGTACAAAGAAGCAAGCAGAGAACGTATTGATTGATATGTTATAAAAACAAAATACTTAGCTATTCATGCAATGGTTATGGAGAGAGACAGAATTAATGTTTCAAGTCTTTGACCATGAAAACATATGAAATATTTACCCTGTTCCTGTCTCCAAGATGCTGTCTGGCCTGTTGAGCGTTTCCAGAATCTGTGGTATTTTGCTGTTGTGCTTGATTTTCTGTACCCCTTTTGTGACTTGAAAGGAGAATTTGTTTTAGGTTTCTGCAATCAGTTTGCTAATCTTGCAGATAAAGTGTGGTGGGGGAGGGGGTGCGAACAGTGGGAGAACAGCTATACTGTAATTCATGACCTTGATACAAAACAGATGGCAGGCTAACTGCATTATTTCTTTCTGTAAACTTTTTGACAGATCGCACTTGTAAAGTATGGAACCTTGTTACTGGGCAAGAGATTATGTCCCTTGGTGGACATCCCAATAATGTGGTATCTGTTAAATACTGCAGTTATTCCAGTTTGGTATTTTCTGTTTCCACATCTTACATTAAGGTGTGGGATATCCGAGACTCTGCTAAATGCATTCGAACACTGACGTAAGTATCTATTTTGGTGATTTGGGATTATATTCTAGAATGGAAATGCAGTTCAAAAAATGCTTTATAGTTTCTTGGTTGGAATTTAAGTTGAGATTTCTGTGTTATAATGGTATTTGATATCAACATTTTAGAAAGTAATCATCCATACTATTTGGAAAAATTCAGTAGGTCTGGCAATATTTAGCAGTGGAAGAATTAGGGTTAATGTTTCGGGTCAAGTGAGCCCTCTTTAGAACCCCTTCCAAAGAAGGGTCACTGGACTCAAAATGTTAACTCTGATTTCTCTCCACAGATGCTGCCGGACCTGCTCAGTTTTTCCCATAGTTTGTTTTTTTTTTGTTTCTGATTTCCAGCATACACAGTTCTTTTGGTTTTTCATTAATACTTTTCGTCTGTGCTTTTTGACATCTATATAAATGACTTGGATGTGAACATAGGAGGTATGGTGAGTAAGTTTGCAGACGACACCAAAATTTGGAGGTGTAATGGACAGCAAAGAAGGTTATCTCAAGAACGCAATGGGATCTTAATCAAATGGGCCCAGGGGTGGCAGATGGAGTTTAATTTAAATAAATGTGAGGTGCTGCATTTTGGAAAGGCAAGGACTTATGCGCTTAATGGTAAGGTCCTGGGGAGTGTTGCTGAACAAAGAGACCTTAGAGTGCAGATTCATAATTCCTTGAAAGTAGAGTCGCAGGTAGATAGGCTAGTGAAGAAGATGTTTGGTTTGCTTGCTTTTATTGGTTAGTGCATTGAGTATAGGATTTGGGAGGTCATGTTGCAGCTGTACAGGACATTGGTTAGGCCACTATTGTAATACTGGGTGCAATTCTGGCCTCCGTGTTATAGGAAGGATGTTGTGGAACTTGAAAGTGTTCAGAAAAGATTTACAGGAAGTTGCCAGGATTGAAGGGCTTGAGCTATAAGGAGAGTCTGAATAGATTGGGGCTATTTTCCCTGGAGTGTCAGAGGCTGAGAGGTAACCTTCTAGAGGCTTACAAAATCATAAGGGGTGTGGATAGGGTGAATATCCAATGTCTTTTCCCCAGGTGAGGGAGTCCAAAACTAGAGGGCATAGATTTAAGGGGAGAGAGGAAAGATTTAAAAGAGACCTATGGGGTAACTTTTTCACGCAGAGGGTGGTGCATATATAGAATGAGCTGCCAGAGGAAATGGTGGAGGCTGGTATGATTACAACATTTAAAAGGCATCTGGATGGGGGTATGAATAGGAAGGATTTAGAGGGCTATGGTCCAAATGCTGGCAAATAGGACTAAATTTATTTCGGCTATTTGGTTGCCGTGGACAAGTTGGACTGAGGGTTTCTGTGCTGTATATTTCCATGACTGTCTGACTAGCTCTTGTGGTTATATTTTTTTTAAAAACCTTATATTGCCCGTGAACTGGAGGTTACCTGTGGAAGACATTCATTTTGTAGTTCTGAACCCACCTGATGTCCTGAACAAATCTATGGTCTCTACTAAATAAATATGTTGCGTGCTCCGTATCCACAGATAGCAATTCATCATGAGTTATTTGATTTATAAGTGAGTGTATTTGGAACTTTTTGAATGTGCAAAGCTTCAGTGGGAAGATCCCTCAACATTTTGTTCTATGAAGAAATTTGCATTTAGCGTTAAGGTAAGATCGTAGCTATGAAAGGTAACAGTATAATACGGCATGGGAACTTAATTTGTCTTTCAGATCGTCTGGCCAGGTGTCAATGGGGGATGCTTGTGCAAGTACAAAAAATAGAACAGTCACTATCCCTCCTGGAGAAAATCAAATAAACCAAATTGCACTGAACTCAACTGGCATGTTTCTGTATGCTGCCTCGGGTAATTCTGTGCGAATGTGGGATCTCAAAAGGTACTTTGAGTGAAAAATGTTGACTTGCTGTTGAGTTAGCTTGCTTAAATTATGTTCTATATTTGTTAAGCATAAATTTTGAGAATTTGTAAACTAATATGGAACTTGGGTATCTTTTGAGAAAAGAAGCATACTGTTGAATCTTTTCATCTGGCACTCATTGAAACTGACAAAAATGAGAATTAATTTCAGTATTTAGTTTCCACCACGTTGTCTGATAACAAACTTCAATTTACAGGAACCTGTTGAGTTAATGGAAAAGTAATTTATTGTCATCAAGTCAAATTTAATCTCTTTGGCTCAAGTAAGCATTTAATGAGCTTATGCAGGTCAATAAGAAATCCAAAAATTGGGTCTGGTGCGGCAAGTGGCTCAGTGGTTAGCACTGCTGCCTCACAGCACCAGGGACTGGTTTCAATTCCAGCCTCTGGTGACTGTCTGTCTGTGTGGAGTTTGCGCATTCTCCCCGTGTCTGCGTGGGTTTCCTCTGGGTGCTCCGGTTTCCTCCCACAGTCCAAAGATGTGCAGGCTAGGTGGATTAGCTGTGCTAAATTGCCCGTAGTGTTCAGGGATGTGTAGATTAGGGGGATGTGTCTGGGTGGGATGCTCTGAGGTCTGTGTGGATTTGTTGGGCCGAAAGGCTGTAGGGATTCTATGAACTGTATTCTATGAACTAAAATCCATTTAGTGTACAGCAGAATCTAAATTCTATCATTGTTTTAATTTGGTTTACCACAAAAATACCAATTTTAATATCACTATCTTCTGCCACAATAGGACAGGACATCTGTGCTACTGATGTTATTAATATTAATATGATATGGCACCCATATGATTTTTGTTCACTGCCTGATCACAACTCCCTTTTTCTCAACTCCTCATTGCCTGCCATACATTCATTGCTCTGCTCCCTTGCCCTTGCTGAACAGTGCAAGAGAGGCCTGGTGAGCAGAACAAGGCAGTGAGGGGTCAGGACTGCACCAGCCAAGGAGGTATCAAGTGGGACAGATTGGATCGAATGTTCGCAAAAGCATTTTATTGGACAGTGAGTGCGTCCCCTGCTGTTGTGGTGGTGGCAAATGCAATCTTTTTACTTAACGTAAAATATTCAAAACTCTGATGAGTGTTTTGTGATAAATTAGTATTTACCAGAGAAAAGCAAATGTGAATGTTGCTAATAAAAATATTTTTGAACAGGTATATGTATTAACAGTAATTGGCTAACGATTTTCCATTTTCAAGGTTTCAATCCACTGGAAAGTTGACTGGTCATTTAGGACCAGTTATGTGCCTTACCGTTGATCAAACAACAAATGGACAAGATCTCATTATTACTGGGTCCAAAGATCACTACATAAAGGTAATATTTTCATTGTGCAAAATAAAGTATTCGCAGCAAAATGTATATGAATCTGTTGCAGTTTCCTTTTGATGAGCCTTGTTTTGCAAGATGCATGATTGCTTTAACTTTAATGGTTTTGTTTTGAAGTAGTTTGATATTTATAACAGCATTATAAAACATTAAAATATAAATTAATTCTGCATTTTGAGGCCTATTAAAACATCTTATATTATACTTGTTCCTTGAGACTCTGAATTTTTTTTTTGTTTAAGTTCAACTCACTAAGAATATCCAACTTCAAATTGAAGCTCAAAGTCTCACTTCACCTGATGACAGAGCAGCGCTCCAAAAGCTTGTGATTCCGAATAAACCTGTTGGACTATTAACTTGGTATCGTGTGACTTCTGATTTTGTCCACTCCAATCCAACACTGGCACCTCCGCATCAAAACTAATGCCCAACAGCATTTTTTTAAAACAATATTATAAATGCAGGTTATAACATATAGGAGTCCGAACAGTTTCTCATTACACGTGGAGCAAAGTAGTAAGCCATTTTGAATCACTGCATATCCCTCTGTGGCAGATTGTAGAGTGTAACTTTCAGGGATTTGTGACCATAATGATCTAATCAGTCAAGGTGTTTGAGGCATTCTCTAAGCAGAATCATGTTCCCACAATATAAATGATGAGAAGGTGTTGGGAGATGTCATACTCATCTGATACACTTTGGTATCCCAGTCCATGTCAACACTCCATTCGCCAAGACAGTCTCTTGGAGAGATGCTTGAACACTCAACCTTCTGACTGGTGTGAAAGCTGCCATTGAAGACACACTTCCTGGAAGATGTGAAAGGAGGGGAGGCATAAAATCAAATGTCGTAAAAAAGACCGTAATCTCTTTAGTAACTACTTTAGGATGTGCTTGTTTCTGAAATTATACTAGTCTTAAATTCAGCCATTTAAATCATCAATCCCTCTTTGACTATCATGAATTATTTAAAAAGTATTTCATGCTTCACAACCTGTGTACAAGCAAAACAAAAAGTACATGTTACAGATTAAATATAAGTTTATTTCCATTCTTTTACCTTTGTTCTATTTAGATGTTTGATGTAACAGAAGGTGCTATAGGGACTGTAGGCCCTACCTACAACTTTGAGCCACCTCATTATGATGGCATTGAATCGCTCACAATCCTGGGTGATAGCCTGTTTAGTGGATCCAGAGATAATGGGATTAAAAAATGGGACATGGTGCAGCAAGAACTACTCCAGGTATGAATTCACAGCAGTAAGTTGATGTCAGGGCTAAGTGGAATTCAACAAATGGAGGAATGTTTGGAATTGTTCTATCTTGCTTCTGATCTCAAAACTTTACTTATGACCCTCAACTGATTCATATCTTCTCTGACATCACTTTGTGTTCCTTAGCTATTCTGTTGACTTGGCTTCTGTTCACTCAGTGGCCCCTATTTGGTACAATACATAGAATCAGAAAGAGGATATTCACTTAATCATGCCTGTGTAAAAGAGCTATCTATGTAGTCCAACTGGCTTTTTCCTTCTGTACTATTGCAAATATTTCCTTTTTCAATATATTTGCCAAATAGTTGTTTACTCCCCTTTTACAACTGATAATCACTCTGCTACTTTGTAGACCTTTAGTTTTAAATAGTCTGCTCCTTCGAACTGCCATCAAATCTGAAATATTCCTGTCAATTTATGTTTTGGTTATATCCAGCTTTGTCCCTCCTCCTCTGTTATTTTCCTTAAGGCCTATTTGATACAATGCATAGATAAACCAGAACATTTTATGGCTTAACATTTCAGTTCAGTATGTTCGATTGCGACTAGGGGAGGCAATGGCCTCGTGGACTGTTAACCCAGAAAACGTTCTGGGGATCTGGGTTCAAATCCCACAATGGTAGATGGTGGAATTTGAATTCAATAAATATCTGGAATTAAGCATCTAATGATGACCATGAATCCATTGTTAATTGTTGGAAAAACCCATCTGGCTCGCTCATGTCCTTTAGGGAAGGAAACTGCCATCCTTATCTGGTCTGGCCTACATGTGACTCCAGACACGCAGCACTGTGGTTGACTCAGAACTGCCCTCTGGGCAATTAGGGATGGGCAATAAATGCTGCCTAGCCAGCGACGCCCTCATCCCATGAATGAATAAAGCAAAGAAAGCTTCAGCCCTTATTATATCTCCCCTCCTAAGTTCCTGTTTCAAGCTTACCCATCTGGTCAAATCCTTGTTGGACTCTGAGCTTAGCTTCAATTGATTGATTACTGGGGGGAAAAAATGCCTACTTCTATCTGCAAAACAGGTTTTAGCTTCATTCTTCCACACCACCCCCCCGCCCCAACTCCTGCTAATTCCTTGTTCATGCCTTTTTTAATCTCCCAGCTCTGCTTTTTTTGTGCTATCTTTGCTGAAATTGAGCACCTTCATGAGTAAATGTTCTTCAGTCTTCACACTCCACATCCTGTTACACCCAATATACAGCTCAGCTATATACCTCCGATACGTCAGCTCACTGTCCCTTTATGCATCAACTTCAGAAATCTTGTTTTTGATTGCAAATTGCTTAATGACTTAATTTTTCTGTCGCTGCGGGCTCAAGTCCTTTCTTTCCCTGCTGTTTAATCTCTGATGTAGAATGTGATTCTTATTCTTGTCATAGACACAGATGTACCCTGTGAAGAGTTCTTCACCTGTCTTAATCCAACATTTTGATACTTATTGTGATATTAGTGTATCTTCTTGTTGTTCTTGCTACTCGCAAAACTTTTCTCAAAACCTGCTTCAGTGTACTGTAAGCCACCTCTAAAATCCCTCCTTCACCTGCATGGGTCAGACTCCAAATATTGACGTACATTGATATTTTACCGGATGTAAATACAAGTTTATGTACCATGTTTGAGGAATGCCTCAATATTGATTGTTCGTTAATAGGTGTGGGGTGAAGGCCCAAAAATTTTTGGGGCGGGTAAGTGTGGGGTTGTAAATGTACTGGAGGTTTGATGTTCAAACTGGACTTTGTTTCTAGATTAATTTTCATTTAAATTTCTAGAAGTATTGCCACTTTTGAAATTTTCAAGACATGAAAGAAAAATAGTGGCCCAGATCTTCAAGTGTCAGGAAAGTCACATCAGGCATAGCCTGAAAGATGCATGCCAGTACATTTTCAGTGTGGCATCTTACTCTCTAACTTAGTTACATTCTCTCAGTAACTGTCAAGGTGGCTTTGGGAACTTTAAACATTTTAATTACTGGAACACAGCAGCAATTGCTGTATAAAGAGGACAAGTCTTGACCTCCAGTGTTAATCCTCTGCTGAGTGGATTCCTAGCTGATTTCCCACCATGGAGGCATCCAGGACAAGCCAGACTCTGAAGTTTGGTCATAAAAAGCACCCATGGGTAAGTGGACAGTCTTTAATGGGTTGTTATTGCTGTTTTTGTGGTAATTGGAGCATCTGAGCCTGTATCCTTTTCAAACACATGCTGAGTTTTATATATCTTGGCTGTATTTTCTGTTTTGGTGTTATTTCAATACATTTGCAACTCCCCCTCAAAGTCTGAGCAAGTGCAGTTAACGTTTCCTGATTTATGTATGTGTAATTTGTCACTTTAAATATAAAAGAAGCTCTTGGATATTTGTGCCATTGTTTTATAAACAAACTATGCAACCCTTCATATAAAGCACATTAATTTACAAAAATAGCATACAAATCATAACTTGTACTAATGTCGTGCTTTCAGGCAGCAGTGTGTCAAGGACAGCAGGAGGGTCAGATTCATATACCAAAGGTGTCAAAAGTAACGTAAAAGTGCATAGACAATATAGTCCCAGAAAGCAGGACTAGCTTATTTAAATATTGTCATTGGCAGTGAAATGAGTGGATTGAGGGACTGCAGGTTAGAAATTGTGTAGAAGTTGAATGAGGGAGGTGAAATAAAGAAGGATTTTTCAAAGCTTTTGATGCTAGTTTTGAGAGCAGGGGATCGACAGCTCCAAATTTCACAGGCTATATTCTTGACCATTGATCCAAGAAGAGGTACTTAAATTGTGAGAAGATTGAACTGAGAAAGGGATAGACTCATGAATTCTACATTGTCAGTTTGAGAATGGGTGGAGGGAGGGGGTGCAGATAGGAAAGAGATTAAAGTTATGCTGTTGAAAGTGGGATTAATAAATCCCAAAACGGAGCAGTGTGAGAATGAGACTGAAATAGGTAATCTAAAAATTTGGGGTTCTCTGCATTTTTAGATATGACCAGGCAGGAAAGGACCCTGAACAAGAGAGTTAGTGATGAAAAGGCGTTTAGATTATCTTTAGTTTTAAAGTTCCTTACGCATGGAGTAGGAAGAGTTTTTTTGTTTAAAATAGCAGAGTCTAAAATATGAAGACTGCTATGATTCCTTTCTTATGTGAATACCTTCAAGCCTGTGTCTGTTCATAGTTTTAAATCCAAGATTTTGATATGATTTTGTTTTCTAGCAAGTACCAAATGCTCATAAGGACTGGGTATGTGCCTTGGGGATTTTACCAGGCCGGTCAGTTCTGCTCAGTGGCTGCAGAGGTGGCATCCTTAAACTTTGGAATGTGGACAACTTTGCACCACTTGGGGAGATGAGAGGGCATGACAGCCCCATAAATGCCATCTGTACTAATTCTACCCATGTCTTTACTGCATCAGAGTGAGTACAAAACATTATTCCAGAATTCTTTACAGCCAATCTTTACTGTTGTATTTTATTGATAATTTTATGGGCAACAAAACCCTTGAGTATGAAATTTCTCATTTTTAAGAAGTGTTTTTTTCCAAACCTAAATATTTCTTGCAGTGACCAAACGGTCAGGATTTGGAGTGTCCGAAGACCATCAGATGGGCAGATGTTGGAAACTGCAGACCCAAATGATGATGTCAGCAGCTAAACATTTATACAGTAGAAGACGGAAATGAAGCACCGTTATTAGCAAATAGCACTTTTGTGATGGTTGAGCGAGCAGTTTTAACTGGGCTAAAGGTGAACTGGAAGACATACCGTGATAATAGAGATTCTCAATTCTGGACATGCAAATTCATATTACTATCAAACACTCAGCAGAGAAAAAGCATATCGTCAAGATAGAAAGACCTAATGCATGGCAGTGTTTTAGTGTTGTGAGAATAGTAATTGTAACAAGCTTTAGACTATGCAAAGCTGTTATATTCTATTCAGTCTGCTGTAGCTTTCAGAACAGCAAGGCTTGTACATCAAAAATTGCACGCGCGTAGCAAATCATAATCGTATACAGCTAACAGGAATTGCAATGTATTTGGCCTGTGGCATTGCCGCAAAAAAGTTTGTGGAGGGTTTAATAGATACTGTAAATGTGGCCTAAGTATTTGTGCTTCTGTACAGTGCACATTGCTGTTGCATTACTTTAAAGACTGGATTTTGCAATGTCTATCTACATGGTAGTTGTTTCATTCTCTCATACAAATGTTTGTAGCAAATAATTTGTCCATATTGTATCTGTTTTGTGTTCCCATTTGTAGTATTTACCATATTATCCTTCACTGCTCAGGCTATTTGTCAACCAATCAGCCTGCTCTTCTTTCAAATAAGAGGAAATAGCCACAGCAGTTGAATGGATAAAATGCTGCTATATTAACAGTGAACTTTAGTGCATATTTGCATTTAATATCTAACAATTAACTGGACTGTTTCACCTGGAGTGGAAATGCATTGTATATAGTGAGTTTGAAAAGATGAAATGCATTGCATTATGACTGGTTGATTTCCAGAGGCAGTAGAATGTAGATAATTAAATGGGGATATATTTTATTTAGCTTTAGACTTTGAATGATAGTGTGATTTTACTAAGCTTCTAAAATTTTATATAAATAATCTTCTTGAACCGTATTGTTTTAGGTTTTATTTGATGTTTTTCTCGTTTGCTTGTAAACAAATGGCCAAATAAAGAAATTTGTGCTGAACTTGCAAATAATTGTTCTACAATGGGTCACAGTATATACTGAGTATTTAAAGGCAAGAACATTACATCATCTAACTGCACTGAATATTACTTTCAAACTACACTTATCTGCAATGGCATATTTCAAATCAGATTGCAAATTATTTAAGATATGCTTCTAGCCTGTCAATTTAAATGAACCTTTCAAAATGGAGATACCCATTGGATAAAAAATTAATCCACAGGCAGAACAAATAGCATCAAGTTGAATATGATAAATATTGTTTCCAGCAATCGTATATTAAACTGTGTAAACCACTAATGATGATCAATAAAGTAAAACTGGATGATGGCGTGCTAGGTGAAGACCTGAAACACAAAAATCAAATTGCTGGCAAAACTCAGGTCTGGCAGCATCCAGGGAGATAGCAGAATTAACATTTAGAGTACGGTGACTATCAGAACTGAACTGTGAAAATGTAACCAATTAATGAATCACTGGACCAATTGTGTTCTGGTAGTGAGCCTGCAGACGTCACATTGATTGTTTGGGCTTGGTGTGATTAAGACATTACAATTGAGTTTGAAGTGCAAAGAAGGAAAATCAGCTAACTTTCTAGCTGTTGATGATTATCCAGTGCCTTCTGCGGAGAATTGGCCGTGTGGGGATGTTAGATAAAGACAAGTTTTGATTTGGTTCAACAGTGATGTCGAATCGTCAGTTAACCACCTGGACGAGAAAAAGGCTCTTTTTTTTTTTTTGACCCTTCATGGCATCCAAAAATTCCAGTGTTTTGTCTCCACTAATTTGTTCAGAAGCTTTCCAAGCATTTCACAACTTTACATTCAAATTATTTTCTTCATGCATTCTAATTTTGCTTTTCATTTTATATTTGCTGATTTAGTTTTGACTGTGCATCAGTGTAATATTTATCTGTGGATGTATGAGGAATGACAGAATTACATTTAGGTGATTTTTTTTTTCCCTTGTCTATTTGTCATTTGGTCTTACTTTTTAAAATATAGACTAATTTTCTTTAAGTCTTGAGTTTCTGTTGTGTAGCAGTTATATGATTCAATGATTTTATTTGGATTGTACTTTTTTTTTACATATTTCAAAGCCACTTTAATACTTCTCCACTTAAAGCAGGCCAAATCACAAACCATGTTCACCTGTGAATAATATATTAGTTTAGGAACTTTATTGTGTGTGTCATCTCCATGCGAAAGCTGTCATGAGACAAGTGTCTTCAAGAGTAGGTGGGGGTAATAAGTGACACTGCATCCAACAAAGTTAAGTGCCACAATAACGTCTTTTATGTCCATGATTTTTCAGTGTCATACTTCGGGAAATAAAGTTCACACATGATTAAACAGCTTTGTTTACTTAAAACGAGTGACTAAATGGAAAGAATGGTGCAGTTTTAGTATTACTTTAATGGATTTAATACAATTAAAGCTGTTTTGAGATATTCGGTACTATCACAATCCCAAACAATGAGTATGTTGAAAGGCAAGTTTACAAGTGTAATCTGCATTGTACAAAAATATCTCTGAACATATTTTATTAGTTAATCAACTAAACAAGCTGAGTAAAAGCCCCTTTAAGAATTTGGATTGTTAAAACTCATTGTCTGTATCCTTTCATCCACTCTGTATCCTGTATATCTACTAATGTTACTTTAGAAAATTAAATGTCAAAGTTGTCTATAGTGCCAACTAAATAACTGGACTTGACTTTTTGTGCTTTAATCAGTACCAAACCAACTCTAGTTTTGTAACTTGTGTGCTGTTTCCATTCTTAATGTGTTCTGTTCTGTGCCCCTCTTGCTTTTTCCACGGGTTTTTTTATGTGGCTTTCTCGCACTTCTCATTGATTCTTGTTCTAGGAACACATCTGTTACTTAGTTTTATTAAAACCCAAAATACATGGGATAAAATCTACTAATGGGTGACTGAACCAGATGAAGATAAACTTCCAAAAGCTTTTGTAGTACATATAGATGAGAGGGACACAGACTTTTGGTTGAAGTGTGAGGTTTGCAATGTTTATATAATAGTAACGTGCAACCGGGGCAAAGTAGTTTGAGAGATGATCTGAATTGAGCACTCATATGAGAGGGAGCCAGCATAGTTGATTAAAGGACTTGGAAAAATGTTTTCCAGCGATGTGGTTGTTTCTTCCTTTTGTAATGTGGAATTTTGGTGATTGAGTGCTTCAGTTTGTTTTTTGTTGGTTTGCTTTTCACAGTGACTTCAATCAATATTCTTCCCTTTTTCTTAAAAAAAAAAAAAGGGTGCAATCATGCTAGATGCTAAAGAATGATTTGGATATTTTGGTCAATTTTACAGTGTGGCTGATAAGAGTTTTGAAGACTGCAGCAACTGAACAATGCTTATCTCTGTTGCAATGTTTTTGAATACTGACATCACTATACACTTTGAGAACCAAAGGTATCTCAAACAAGTCTTGCCTTCAACCAGTCTGTATATATGTACTCTTTTAACAGAACTCATTGGCCAGTAATTGAAGAAGCATTTAGCCTGGACTTTCATTAGTATTGATGCCAGTTCGGCTTGCCATTGTGGTCTGAAATCAGCTACCTGGCACTGTGGGTATAACTCGAATAATATTTCAATATATATAGGGTAGCAGGAAAAGATTAATATATCTAAAATTAAATCCAAAGAAAGTAAAGTAGAAGTAGGAGCTGGGGTTGAATTTCTTTGCAGTTAGTTGTGATCCATAAATATGTATATGAAGACCAGTAAAGAAAAATATCCTCTGGTTATAATGTTCAAGTAGGAGTAATTCAAGATCAGGTTCTTAAATAATGGAAATGTGCCAGACCAATGCAGTTTTATGAAACATTGGTCAGTTGATGATTGGGATTGTTGACTACAATCCGATATCTGCAATATTCCCTGAAGTTATTGATTCCCTCGTGTTTCTTTACAGTCAGCATTGTCATTGGGTGTTTCTTTTTCAGAGGCAGAAGTGAATTGGCTCCCCTTTTTAATCTTCCCAGTTGGTCACAGTCAAAGTTTAATCTCAGCAATGGTGACACTGCTCTCCAATAAAAAATGTTAATTTTTTACTGCAGCATATGGAGCTAATTGCAGTGTCGTCTCTTGAGTTCTGAAGTGTACTCAATGTTAACTCTATCTATCTGGATTGACTGAGTTTCTCCAGTTAGTAGGTTTCATAAAACTTGACTAACCTGTATGGTCAACTGATGTCTGTGGTCACTTTGAGTGTTTTTGGCCCCTTTTTAAAATCATTTAAGTCCCAAATATTAAATCGGATGATGCTTTTGAAAGTTGACAGTCACTATTTTAATTCATTTTGACAGTTTTGTGATCATGTAAAGTCTGATGGTAAATTGACAAACATTGCAGTGTTCCTGGAATTCTCTCTCGGACTCCAGTTTGAAAATCTAATCTCTGGTATAAATGAGAGATGGGGAAAAATGGGGTGTACAAGTAAATCCACAAAGCAAAAATGGAAGGCTGTTACCAAGGCATTATAAAGTGCAATTAATATGTTGAAATGTAAACGTGCCAATTAAATCACTATTGATTGAAAAGAGCTTTGAGAAAGGAAACCAATAATTCCAAGTTTACAACACTTGGGAGAAATAAGGAAGTTAAATCACAATTTTCAAGGTGCATGAAGAGACCATTCAGCCCATCATGCTTGCACAGTCTGTTCAAAAACACATAATTGCCTCATGCCAATTTCTTGCTTTATCTTCATGCACACTTTTGATCCAAATCATCCAGTGCTCTCTCGAATGTCTTGATTGAACTTGCCCGCATCACACTTCTAGACAGTGCATGCCTTCTGTACTTGCTGAGTGAAAAAGTTCCTTTACTCACGTCACCCTTGCATTTTTTGCATATTGTTTTAAATTCATGCTCTCCTGTTCTTGTCTCTCTTTGAGTGGAAACAGCTTCTCCATGTCTATACAGCTTACTCACAATTTTGTAAGCCTCTATCCAATCTCCTTGCAGCCTTTTTCTCTCTCAAGTTATAACTGTTTTCTTCAATCTACCCTTAACTAATGTTTCTCATACCTGGAGCCATTCTAATGCATTCACGTCTTTCTGAAATTAAAAACAAAGTAATTAAGCATGTTTGGATTTTGTAAATGATTGGGACAAATGTGAAGAGATAACAAGGTGTGGGGCTGGATGAACACAGCAGGCCAAGCAGCATCATAGGAGCAGGAAGCTTGACGTTTCGGGCCGAGACCCTTCATCAG
>JAHRHZ010000091.1:1283613-1337188 GCA_024137785.1 Ginglymostoma cirratum
AGTAGAGATTTATGCATTTACTATAAATTGAACATTGCAAAGTTCCCAAATATATTAAATGTCATTAATTATATTGAAGCGTTTTAGAGTTAGCTCGTAGCATTTAAAATATGCACAGGTCAGAAAATTGTAAAATTAAACATTTTCTATTTGGCCTCAACAATGTGCTTGAAGCCTAAGTTAGAGGTTCTTTATTGCAATCAATGTGACAGTATTACATTAAGTGCTCTACATCGTAATATTTAAATCTACTTTGATTGTTAGAAAAAGCTAGATTCAGTCAGGTAGAATACTGGATCAAAAGCTGTTATGCGTATCAAAGCAGCAACATGAAACTGGTTTTGACAGTGCTTGGCCTGAGAGATGGCTGTTGTCAGATCTAGCAATAAACTAATCTGTCAGCAAGATGGGAACTTGAGTGTGAGAGCAAACACAAGGGAATCTGTGATGGAAATGAGAGAAAAAGTCAAAAGTAAATGTGGAAGGCAGCAGAAACCAGAGCTAATAGCAAACTATTGAGAGAAAGCAAAGTTAATGTTTTGGGTCTAGTGACCCTTTGTCGGAATTGAAGAAGGTTTTGTAAGGGTGGCAGTGGTGAGGAAATAAGATGCATGCATCAAGGATATTACAGACACCTTGTGTGATTTTAATCTACATATAACGTGGTGACTAAATTCCTGGACTGAGTACAAGATCGTATTTTGGACCAGTATATTGAGCCAAAGTCATGGCAGGCTATCCTAGATTTGGTTTTGTACCAAGTGATTGGGTTAATTAATAATCTTGTTGAAAGACCCTTTTAGGAAAAAGTGACCTTAACATGTTAGAATTCTTCATTGGATTGCAAATGAAGTAGTCCAATCCAAAATTAAGGCCTTAAACGAAATTGAAAAGGTATACAGGGATAATGTTTCCTCTGGAGCCACTACCCTTCTGTATGAATCTGCTTATATATCTGTTGCAATCTTTGGGTACTCTCCAATCCTGTGGGACCTCACCTGTGGCCAAAGATGATACAATGCTCCCATTGCTTAAGAAGGGTAGCAGGGATAATCCAGAAAATTACAGGCTTGTGAGCCTCACATCAGTGGTAAGAAAATTATTGGAAAAGATTCTCAAAGACAAGATCTATACGCATTTAGAAGCAAATGGATTTATTAGCGATAGACAGCATGGTTTTGTGCATGTGAAGTTGTGCCTCACTAACTTGATTTGCATTTTTTTAGGTGTCAAAGATGAGTGAGGGAAAAGTAGTGGTGTTTACATGGACTTCAGTGAAGTCTTTGACTAGGTTCCTCATGGCAAACTCGTACAAAAAATGAAGTCACTTGTATCAAGGTGAGCTGGCAAGATGGATACAGAACTACTTAGTCATAGGAGACCGAGGGTAGTAGTGGAAGGGTGCTCTTTGGAATGGAAGGTTGTGACTAGTGGCATTCCAGAGGGATCAGTGCTGGGACCCCTGCTGTTCATGGTCTACGTAAATGATTTGGAGGAAAATGTGACTGGTCTAATTAGTAAGTTTGCACATGATACAGAGATTGGAGTTTTAAGATAGTGAGGAGGATTATCAGAGGATACAGCAGGTCATAGTTCTGTTGGGGGCATGGGCAGAAAAATGCAGATGAAGTTGAGGTGATGCATTTTGGAAGGTCAGGTACAGGTGGAAATTATACAGTGAATGGCAGAACCCTTGGGAGTATTGATATGCAGAGGGATCTGGGTGTGCAGGTCCACAGATCACTGAAGGTGGCAGTGCAGGTAAATCAGGTAGTAGTAAAGGCCTGTGGCATGCTTGCCTTTATTGGAAGGGGCATTGAGTAAGGACAGACAAGTTATGCTGCAGCTTTATAGAAATTTTAGTTAGGTCACACTTGGAATTTTGCACACCGTTCTGGTCACCACACTACCAGAAGGATGTGTCTGCTTACCAGGATGTTGCTTGGCATGGGAGATTTCGGCTATGACAAAAGGTTGGGGTACACTGGGTTTCTTTTCACTAGAACGCAGGAGGTTGAATGGCAACTTGATAGATGTTTGTAAGATTGTGAATGGCATGGATAAAGTGGAAAGTGAGAGGCTTTTTCCCAGGATGGAGTGGGGGTCAATTATTGAGAGAGACAGGTTCAAGGTTGGGGGAAGAAGTTGGAGATTTGTGAGGCAAGTTTTTCGCACAAAGGGCTTTGAATGTGCTGCCGGAGGAGGTGGTGGTGGAAGTACAAATACATGAATAAGAAAGGAATAGAGGGATACAGATCCAGTAAGGGAAGACAGTTTTAGTATGGAAGGGCAGAATGTGGTGACGTAGGCTTGGAGGTTCAAAGGACCTGTTCCTGTGCTGTATTGTTTGTTCTTCTAACTTGTGAAGGATCAATTCGAATATTTGGCAAGGAAAAGTCAATGTAATGCTATGAATTATCAGATTTGATTCAGGGAGGTTTTGGGTTGGTGTGCATATTCTAGATATTTCCTAAGAACAGCCTGATGAATTATAATGGAACTGTATTCTGTCATGCTGTATGAAGCACAATAGTTTGTGTTCTTAACTTCAGGACTCTGACAATTTCTGCACATATGCGCTCACATCTTACAGTTATAGAGCTTGGTGTCTTCAGTTTTGAGTAATTTTGGACGAAAAAGAATTCATCTTCAGTAACAAGAATCCGTAAAGAAATGACATCAAGAATTTAGACCTCATGTTGGATATTTTAGTGTTTGCAGGGCATTGATCTGGGAAACCATTCACTAGAAAATAATTCTGAACTGTTTATGTTTATCACATCGTTATAATCTTAATTTCATTGTGGGAGGAGGAGAGGAGTTGAAGAGATTTGACTTGAAATTTTATTTGGGATGTTAGAGGTCATTAAATGGTCACCTGCTGAGAAACAGTATCTGCATCATAGAGGAATCAAATCAGTGAACGTGCCCAGCTAGACTGTTTTTATTCTATAGGGATTGGTCTTTATGAAGAGAATAAGTTGGCATAGCATTGAGGACTGTACCAAAATATGGCAGTAGACCAGAACTGCTGAAAGCAGTTAAGAAAGCAACTAGAATGAATTGCATCCTGAGCCAAGAGACCTTTTGATGGTTATCCCCAGCCTTAAAGCAAGAAATAAATCTCTAGTATTTTACAATGGAGAATTCATAAATAAGAGGGACTTATGATTCCAGCTCCTACCCCTCCATAAAAAAGCACAATGAATTTGTGGCATTCAGTGTTGTAAATTTAGCACCTAAGGAACAGATGGTGCACTCCTGCAGATAGGAAACACATAACATATAATTTGGTCCAACTGGGTTGGCTCATGTTGGAACCTAGAAATGGCAGCTGGTTTCCTGAAGATCTACTCAGAAGCCTGCCAAAGGAAATCATCACATTGTAGAAGAGAAATTCCTTCAGGGGTGAATTAACAGCCTAGTAACTGGAACAGTTGAATTAGATATTGTGTTCAGTGATAGCTTAGTTAAGGCAATGCTTTTTGGACACTAATGTAGCTCCCAAGCTTGAAAAGGCAACTACCTGGCACCTCAAGCAGTGTCTGTGATGCTGAGTTAGTGGCATCAAAGCTAGTACTGGTGATGGTGGGAAATTTCATGATGCTGGTATTTGTTAAACATCAAATAAAGTTCTGGTAACTAACACCTGATAAAATTGTTGAGTTTAATAAACTATTGATAGTTTCAATCACTGCAGAAGTTCTATATTCGTGATTAAGATAAATTTATCCACTGTTGTCTAGGGGTGTGAAAGGATGAATGCTGAGAAGTGGCTTATACACTACCCACGTTGAAGCATAAGGGACTTTGATGGGAAAGAACAGTCTAGGATATTGAAGAGTAAATCTACCATCTAGGTTTTCGTCCATCTATGACATCAGCGTGACTTGTACATCATTCTGTCATTACAATTTAGTGCACCATGTTGAAGATGAGCCTTCTCTACTTAACTACCAAATCATTTTTAAACCACAGTAGACTAAGCAGACTCTCTTGATGTCTGTTAGGAAGGACGGTTATGGCAACAAATCTACCGGGTAGCTCATACATGTGAAGACTTCATGTTATAACGTCCACAATCAGAGTGGAGGCACTAGTGATTAATGTTCATGGTAATTTGAATGTGACAGCTATAAAAGACCATTGTGTTGAAATGATTTACATTTTGACTTTGTGATTTGCTGTTAGGTTCTAAAACTGACTTTAGTTGAATTATATGAATTGATTAGAATATGTATTGGCAGATCCTCAATGCAGACCAGCCAACCACATTTTGATTGCTTTTGGTTTGCAGAATGTGATACCATAGAGTTTGATTTCCCAGGATTGATCTGTGCACCATTGGAAGACCGAAATGGAAAACCTGTTTACTATTTCATTAATATTCCTCATACTGATTTGTTCTACTGTAGCCTGGGCAGTTAGAAACACTACAGCATAAATGATGCTGTTTCAAGATAATCACATTAAAAATTTCCAGTTAGAATTTCAGACCTTTGCCATAATACTGTTAAGAAACGGTGCAATGATTGATCACTTTTTAACTTGAAAAGCTAATTGTCTAAAGATACTAAGAACTGCAGATGCTGGAGACAGAGATAACACAGTATCGAGCTGGAGGAACACAGCAGGGCAGGCAGCATCAGAGGAGCAGGAAAGTTGACATTTCAGGTTGGGACCCTTCAGAAATGGGGTGTGGATCCTGCGAAGAATGATAAACAGAAGAGGTCCTTTGCAGGTTTGGGAGAAGGAGGTTCTAAGCTGGGGTATGCTTGATCGTAGTCCCAGAAGATGCTGCGTATTGCTGAGTGTGTGCTTGAGGATCCGTAGAGAAAACTGTTTTTGGAGGATATGGATGTTGTGTATGTAGAGGTTGTCACGGTCAGGGTCAAATTGGGATGGCCTGAATGTAGATTGGAGTCCATTGGGGATGATCCAGTTTTGTAAGCAGGTACTGGGAGAGGAGATGTGGTTATAGTAACTAGTTTGCTTGAGTAAGTGGGTGTAGAGTTTCAGGGCCAAGGAGATTACCAGAGGGTTGCAGTGGGAGAGAGATCTACTGAGGTCTTTCCAGAGGGAGGAGGACAATTTCAAGGTGGGCATCCTTTAGAAGAGGCTTCACAGTGGGGTTATAAATCACTCAGATAGTAAGAACTGCAGATGCTGGAGTCAGAAATAACACAGTGCGGAACTGGAGGAACGCAGCAGGCCAGGCAGCATCAGAGGAGCAGGAAATTTGATGTTTCGGGTTGGGACTCTTCTTCAGAAATGGGGCGCCATTTCTGAAGAAGGGTCCTGACCTGAGATGTCAACTGTTCTGCTCCTTTGCTGCCTGGCCTGCTGTGTTCCTCCAGCTCTGCGCTATTATCTAGAAGTTAATTGTCTAATCTTGTTGGTACTCCTCCTGTTTCTATGCCACTATTCATCTGGACAACCAACTCCGTTAAGTTGAAAGTTTGAATGAATCAATCAAACTGCTTGAAAGGAAAAGAAGGAAAAAGCAAAATTTTGAACCAAATTATAAATACACACAACACTAATAAACGAAGCAAGAACTTTTTTTTTTTCAAAACTCTTAATTGACAACTGCACCGTTTATGTGAACCACAATGTGTAGAGCAATCCACATGTAACATGGATATTGGGTGGATGAGGGTGTTTAAATAATAAAAGCTATTAGCATTGGAGATGATCAGTTTGTGTATTGATCATTGATAGAGTATTAACAGATATATAAATACTTATAGGATGCTTTCTTTTATATGTAAAGAACTAGGTACAGGGATGCAAAAACTACTACAGCTACACAAAGCCCTATTTGTGAAGCATCTGTGGTACTGTTTGATTTTAGTCTACTGCAACTCAGACAGGAGGGTAGATTTTGTCAGAACAAGACTCGAACACTGTATTAAATTCTCCAAAATGTAGAAAGGTGAGGGATAATTTGATCAAATTCTTTAGGTATTAATGGGAAGTGATAAGGGGGATAGAGCAAATTTATTTACGGTGGTTGGCGATTTTAGGCCGATGGGGCATAGCATAAAAATGGAGCCAAGCATTTCAGAAGTGAAATTGTGAGATTTAAAAAATTTGGATGTCTTGTCTGCAAATGGTAATTGATATTCAGACCAACTGTTGAATTGAAAACTCAGGTTCATCAATTCTTGTTAACTAAAGATATTGAGGGATCTGCAATAAAGATGTGAATATGATGAACACAATTGACCATACTCCCATATGGTCTTACCCTTGTTTAGCTGGAACTGTTTGCCTGGTTCAGTTCCTATCTTTTGAGTCATAACTTTGGAGTCTAGTACTCATTCATGTGCTGCCCTGTTTGACAGTTAAAACAGTTTCCAAATGTACATTGGTAGTCGGTCCTTGTTTCCAGAACCCTTAAGTCCTAAATGCTGCGGTCAAGGGCTAGATTAAAAGGTCATCCAATTTGAACATGCCTTGGAAGTAGTCCTTAAAAGTGTAAGTTTAGCTTAAAGAGGATATACCCTGTCACCATGAGAATGCACCAACATGTTTCTTTTATATTATCTGGTGTCACAGACAAATGCATGTCTTCTTTCTGTGCATGGTCAGTGTTTTATGGAAGTGGTGTGTGTTTCCTTATCCTCTGAATCTGCAGAAATTAAATATTTCTGACAATGAGGAACTAATAAGTTGTAACCTAATGCAGGTTCATTATTCTCACATGAATTAAATTCCACACCCCTCTCTCTTTCATGCACAAAGATTAGATATAGTTGAAGATGATGTGTCCTGTCAAATTTAGAAATACAAAGGATGTTGTTCAAGCTGTCGAATTTGTAATTAACCCAGTTTCTGAGTAATGATCTCTGGTTTTCCAAGTGGTGGGCCTATAGTTTCTTGGATTGTTACAGGGCTTTTATGTTGAAGTGAGAATCCTGTAAAGTATAGAATTTTCAGGTTGTGAGGTTTCTTATTGCTGAATTGCTAGGAGGTTAGTTCTGAGCTGAATTTGAAGTTAACACAGGCTGTGGGCAGACTTTCTCTCAGATCTCATGCTTTCAAGATATTGCTATTAGTTATTTTGTAGTACAGAACTTGAGTTTTGCTGAGAAAGAGCACATTTTATTAAAGCTTTTATTGCAGCGATCAAGAAATTCACAACGACCACAGGGAAAACATTAGTACTGTAATGTGTAATTGACCACAAGCTGTCTTTAATTCGGCTATTTATTTAAAGATCTCACAATCAAGCAATGAAACGATTATTTAAACTTCATTGCATGTAGCACCAAAGTAAGATTCCCCAAATAGGCAAGTTAAACATCACAGCTCAACTCTCACCTGTTTAATGGTGGAATTTTAGCAACAATTACAACCAACAGCATCTGTCTCTGGATATGTCCAGGATTTGACTCCTAAGCATGTGGCTGTCAAGTTCTGCTGCCAAAGAATCCCAAAGTTGAATTCCCAAAGGATTTTCTGTCTTAAACATGTGTTGTGACATTATTTATGACACTTTTTGAAGTCACCAAGTCTGTAACTCGCCTTCTTATTGCGAGTAGCTTCTCTGTTCCTTGTTACTATTGGTGTTAGCTGTCTGATCAAAATACAGCCTGTCCTGCCATTAACTTATTCACCTAAGGACAGTTTTCATGCAATCCTAATTGCCCATTCATCACAAGACATCAAGTTACCAAGCAGATATTACCTCCTCTCTCCCAGGAAACAGTTTATTCCAGAAAGCGTTATTGCTGATTCTTTCAATCCATGAACTTAAAGTTATGAAGTTTACATTGCCGCTCCCAAAGTCCAATTATTAACCAATCAGCACTGTGACAGTGCTGTGGAAAAGAGCCAGTTAATGACTGACAGTTAATGGCCAAGCTTTGTTTAAAATTTAAATGAGGCAGGTTCAATCTGATTGGTCAAGACATTTCCCTGAGGAATGAGTGAGAGTTTGGCAATTATCTGTTTTTGAGTTGAAACAGCCACAGTGTGTTTACATGTTCATTCTGTTCGCACAACAGGGTCCTGTGAATCAAGTATGAGATGCTAGACGTAGATGAAAGTGCACCTTTCAAATTGGAGCAATCCGTTGATCTCCCTTTTCTTGGATGTCATTGTTAAGAAATCAGCCAGGTGTTTCTCTACTACAGTCTAGATCAAAATTACCTTCGCCAGTCACTATATGCATTGGGATTTCTCCAATTCTGTGTGCCGTAAGATGACCTTAGCGGCAACCTCATAAATAGGACTTGAGCTATTTTTTCATTGTGCAAGCTTAAATGCTGAGATAGGGTGCATCAAAACCACCCTGTGGCATAATGACTATCCTGATCTGACCAGGTCTTGCCGTATGTCACACAAACCCATTAATGAGCTAAACACAATCATTTTTGGCCCCTTTAACTGTTTGCAACAAGCATAGTGCTAGTATTTTTTATTAGGTAACTGGGTTAAATTCAAACCAGTTATATAATTCACTACATAGAATGTACCTGTTATGTTTTGAAACACTATTTTAGAGAATAGAATAACTTATTTAAGACTGCAGTCCTCAGGACTGAATTCAAATTCCACTACTTGTCATGGTGGGATTTGAACCCACATCCCTAGAACATTACTTGGGTCTCTGGATTAACAGTCCAGCAATAATACCACTAGGCCATTGCTTCCCCATGGCATGGTAGCATGTTTACTCAGTGGTTATCCCTGCTGCCTCACAGCGCCAGGAACCTGGGTTCCATTCCACCCTCGGGTGACTGTCTGTGTGGAGTTGGCACATTCTCCCTGTGTCTGCATGGGTTTCCTCTGGATGCTCTGGTTTCCTCCCACTGCCCAAAGATGTGCAGGTTTGGTGGATTGCCCATGCTAAATTGCCCATAGTGTTCAGGGATGAGTGGATTAGGTGAGTCATGGGGAGATGGGATGCCCCAACAGTCAGTGTGGACCTTTTGGGCTGAAGGGCCTGTTTCCACGCTGTAGGGAATCTATGATTCTATGACTGAGATATTGGCACTTATAAATGATGGAATTAATTTTGTACTTATGGATTTTTGTTTTGCAAAAAAAGCAGAAGTTCTTGATATCTCTACTATTAGCTCCTCTTCCAGCTAACAAAGGTCAGAATAGAACTGTTGATACTGATTGTAGAAATTATTCAATTATTGATCAAGTCAACTTAGCGATATGCTAGTAAAACAATACTAACCCAGATTTTGCACTAGTAATGATAACTCTCAGCAATTGCCATCTTTGCTGCACTGAAACCAAGCAGGTTTTTTTTTGAGTAATTAATTTGTGGTGTGATGAAAATTGCTGATTCCCCGAATACAGCAGGTAGCTCTGCATGCTGATTTCCTCACTGATGCAGCTAAAGCAACCCAAGGAGGTTGTGCAAGCAGTGCTACGTGAATAAATTTCTGCACCCCCCCCGCCACCCCACCTCCAAATTTATACATGTGCAGTTTAAGGGGCAAGTCTAGAAGTTGCTGTCAATGATTCTGCAATTCGCTAGAGGGTATACTTTGAATTGATGACAACTTACACTCTTTAACTATTGGTCTTGAGGTGAAAACTGAGGAGTTGCAGTTGAGTGTGTGCGATGTAATTGGCTTTTTAAGAGCATACTAAATTTGTAATAACTTTTAATCATCCATATAGGCTCTGAAAAGCTAATTTTATAATTGTGCAGTATTATTTCTCCATAATAATGATCCACATTTAAGAACAGTTTTTTAAAATCACCTTTGTTTTAATTCCTAATTTAATTGAATCATGTTCGTTTAATTTTCTCTGAGAATGTAAATTAAAAGAGAAGGGAAATAAGTGTTTTTTTCCTTCCTGTTGTTGCTATCAATGAATATGTGATCAGCTGCTTGGCTGCTGGCTGACACCACTTCTGCTGTGCTCCAAGACATTACATTGACTTGATGACAAAATTAAACCGTCATCAGAAAGGGAAACACAAGCCATGGAAATGACTAGCTCTGTCTTTGAGGTTAACTGTAAGTGTTTTTGTTTCACCATTGCCCACAACTGTTAATGACTGTGGCTAGGAACTGCACTGTCGTCTTCTAGTCCCACCACTCCACTGGTCGCAATAAGTAATTAAATGTTTGACCTAATTACCGATATCGCCAATTATATACTTTATCTATTACAAATTAAATTACAAATAAAACTGATCCAACAATCAAGTTTCCTCAATAAGCAACAAAATTATTGATTTGTTATCATCATACTGATTCAATAAAGATACAAAGCTAATGGAAAGTCTGAAATGTGAACAACAATTATTCATTCTATATTTTTATGTATATGCAAACTTGCATGCAAGTTGCAAATAAAAGATTAAGCTTTCTCTGCAGAGATTAACTTAAAAAAATGTTTGGCAAAAATAGTTGTTCATTCTCGAGGAGTAAAAGGATAAGATAAGAAAAGTTGAATAGTGGATTCAGCCTGATGTCCATGTTCCAGTACACGTGGCATTAGATGTGTAATTGTCTGGGATCTCACTAGATAGGCCAGCATTCATCGTGCACTCCTAATTACCCAGAAGGCAGCTACGAGTCAACAAAATTGCTATGCATCTGGACTCGGAGCAGGAAAGGATGACAGATTTTCTTTCCCAACAGATTAATGAACTAGTTGGGTTTTTACGACATTCAACAGTAGGTGCATTAGGCTAGATTTTAAATCCAGATTTTCTTCCTTGAATTTAAATTTGCCATGGTGAAATTAGAATTAGGTTGCCAGAACATTCGCTTAGGGTTCTGGATTCCTAGGCCAGTTACATCACACCACACAACTCTCTCTCTGTCAGTGATAGTGCCTCCATGACAGTTTATAACCTGGACAGAATTAGATTCCA
This sequence comes from Ginglymostoma cirratum, assembly GCA_024137785.1. Taxonomy (NCBI): domain Eukaryota; kingdom Metazoa; phylum Chordata; class Chondrichthyes; order Orectolobiformes; family Ginglymostomatidae; genus Ginglymostoma; species Ginglymostoma cirratum. The sequence continues at coordinate 1,294,472 of JAHRHZ010000091.1, forward strand.
ATCCCTATTACAACAATGTTATTTACTGTGTGCTTGAGAAGCATGTGACGGCAAATAGAAAATAAATTTAAAATACCAGTTTATCTCAGTAGCTTTGTTTCTTCAGATGATGATGAACTGTCATTGACAAGGGAACAAAGTTCTGTCTCTCTAGGTTTGCTTTTTGAATGATAGTTTGTTATTCATTAATTATAGCAGAACAGTGTTTCCAGCTAATCGTTCACAGTGATCTTGAAGTTCCAACCTTTTCTGCACCAGAGAGGACATTTCCCTCTAAGAATAGTTTTCACTTTTGTGTCATTCGGGTTGTCTTAGTGCAAGAATTTGGTAAATCTTCTGCAAGCTTCTTGTCATCACCCTAAAAGGCTTGATTGCACTGTTTTAACTGTTAACAGTTGGACCTTTTAGTTCAGTGGTCTCACTGAGGTAGTTAGACTTGCCATGTTTTGTTGAGTTTTGTTCTACTCACGCTTATTTTGATATTCAACTTTGAATTTTGCCAATGCCAATAAGTTGGTAGTCTGGTTTTATAGCACTTGGCTGAAAATAATCTCTGGTGAATCCATGGATTGCTGATGGCTTCCCCTTTCAACTTTTTCTCTGAATAACATTATGAGCTACTTTAAGTTAGTGTATTTCTTCGTGAAGGGGTTTTTATGAAGTTTGAAGCTTTTTTTCTTTCAACATGTCAAACTTGTGCTAATGTTCTTTATTCATGATTGCAAAGATGTGTTGCATACAGCTGGCTTCTGCCTATGCAGGTTGGGCACCCAGCTGAAGGTTCAGTGGTCAGGAAATTATGTTGAAGCTCAAAGACCTATCCCTGCAAAATTGGAGGTCTGTTTCTCGTGCAATATTCCCAGACTTCTCAGGGTCTGTGGTCAATTAACCTGTAAAAATGCTTGAAACTCACTTAGCTTTGTCAGTGATTGAGCTGGTCCAAAATTTTCTCCTTATTGCCCTGCAGTGATTCAGGCTTCTATTTTGGGAGAAATATGTAGGGGAAGCAATGGCCTAGTGGTATTATCACTGGACTGTTAATTCAGAGACCCAGATAATGTTTTGGGGACCTGGGTTCAGATGGTGGAATTTACATTCAGAACCTATCTGGAATTAACAGTCTGATGATCGTGAATCCATTGTCAATTGTTAGAAAAACCCATCTGGTCCACTAATGTCCTTTGGGAAGGAAACTGCTATCCTTACCTGGTCTGGCCTACATGTGACTCCAGACCCACAGCAATGTGGTTCACTCTGAACTCCCTCTGAGCATTGAGGGATGGGCAGTAAATGCTGCCTGGCCAGCGATGCCCTCATCCCGTGAATGAATAAAGAAAAAACCGTTCATGTACCTGTGACTGCTGTTGCTGTTGATGGTGCTGCAACTCCTTGGCAGTTTCTATAATAAGTAAACAAGTTTATCTGTATCTTCATGGAAGAACTGATCCTTCTCAAGAGATGGTTATGTTTTAAGAAGCAGTGCCATTTTAATCCAAAGATACAGGAACATCCATTGTTTGAGAGTTCTGCAAATGGATGACTGAGGATCTTATAGTTTCTTTCTCTCTAAATGTTGAAAGAACAAATCACTGTCTGGTACGCCCTGTAGTCATTGGTCACTACCTTCTTTGGTGCATGCTTTTCCCATTGTTTTGGCATCTCTTGCGGTACTGGGGGTGGAGTATTTTCAGTATCTGCCAACCTAAAATCCTTAATGTTGCGTAATAGCTGCACTTCATAAAGGGTCATAACAATCAGGAATCACATACAAAATCTTTGTAATCTCTTTTTCATTATAATGAAGAATAGCAAACATTTAGTCCCTTGGATTTGTCTCAAGCCACAAGGTTTAATGAAAGATGATATGAGGGTTTTTTGGAAAGCATCCAGAAGGATCAATTCACCTTCTCCAGCATCCCATTTAAAACTAATTGTCCTATTTACTTTAACCTGTACTTACTTGAATTCATCCTTCACATCAGTATCATCAAGGAAGACCATTATTGCCAGACACCTGTCACATTATCCAGGAAGAATTAATCCTACCCCTCTGCATTCTTTACTGCTGGGGCTCCCACACACTGATGTGTTCTAGAATTCCCAACCAATGCAAGTTGTTTATCTACCTGTCTTTTCCTGTTAGTGTCTTGAAGATTTTGATCAGATCACCCCTTAACCTTCTAAGTGGTAGAGAAAAACAGGCTTAACTTGTATAATCTGTCATCATAACTTAATCCCTGAAGTTCAGGTATCCTTCTCGTAAACATACACCCTCCAAGTCCAACATAACCTTCCTAAGGAGTGGTGCTCACCACCCTCCAAGTGGGGTCTAACTTTGTCTAACGCCTGTATCCTTATACTCCAGTCACCTAGATATAAAGGCCAGCATCCCATTAGCTTGCTTGATTACTTTCCGTGCCTGTTCATGCCATTTTAGAGATCTATGCACCGGGAACCTCCAAGTCTCTTTGGACATCCACTGTATTTAACTTCATACCACCTAGAAAATACCCTGATCTACCCTTTCTCAATCCAAAATAGATAACCTCACACTTTCTTACATTGAACTCCATCTGCCACAGTTTTGCCCATTTACTTAATCTATTAATATCCATTCTATAATTTTATGCTATCATTTGCATTGCGTACAATGTTGCCTAATTTTGTGTCAGTAAATTTAGCAGAGTGACTTTCTGTTCCACTATCCAAGTCATTAATAAATACTATAAATAATTGAGGCCCTAACACAGCTCCATGTGGGACACCACTGGTCAGATCCTGCCAATTTGAGTATCTACCCACTCTCCATACTTTCTGTTGTTTGCCATTCAACCAATTTCCTAGCCGTATCAGTAATTTTCCCTCAATTCTGCGGACTTCTAATTTAGTTAACTGTCTCTTATGTGGGACTTTAGCAAATGCCTTCTGGAGGTCTCCATATAAACAACATCCATAAACATTCTCCTGTCTGCTACGTTAAGGATCTCTTCAAAAAATTCAATGAGGTTTGTCAGGTATCACCTACCTATCATAAATCCACTCAGTGTCTGCCCAGTTAACTGAAAATTGCCAAGGTGTTCAGTTACCCCATCCTTGATTACAGACTCCAATGATTTCACACCACAGATATTAGGCTAACTGATCTGTAATATCTTAGTTTTTCCCTTTCGCCCTTCTTAAAGAAAATCCAGTGACATGCAATTTTCCAACCCGGAGGGATGATCCCTGTATCTAGGAATTCTGAAAGATTGTAGTTAGGATATCTTCAATGTGTTCCTCTACTTGTTTTAAATCGTCTGATGGAAACATCAGGTCCCTGTGACTTGTCACTCTTTAATTCCATTATTTGCCTCATTACCAATGTTTTTCATGTGTTAATTTTATTCAGTCCGTGTTCCCGATCCACTATTAATTTCCTTGGGACTTCTGGTAAGCCATACTCTTCTATAAATACTGAGGCAAAGTAATTATTGAACACGTCTGCCATTTCCCGATGGACATTGACAATATCCCCATTTTCAGTCTTTAGTGCTTTTGACCATCTGCTTTCCCTTTTGTATAACTATAAATTTTTTTCATATTGGTTTTATGTTCCTGTCTAATTTCCTTTCATAATACCTTTTATTAGCTCTTACAGGCTGTTTTCTGACCCTTTGCTGGTCTTTGTATCTTTCCTACTTAGCAGGATCTGTGTTGTTTTTTGCATTTGTTTATGCCCTTTTCTTTTAGTTTTATGCTGTGTCTTATCTCTTTAATTGCCCATAGTTGTTTATTTCTGCTTTTCCTGCTCAGGGGTGTAAACTGGTTTTATATTGTGTTTCATTAAACATCCGCCACTGTTTTTTACCCATTGGCAGATTTTTCCAGTTTACTGTGAACAGTCTCTGTCATCTCATTAGACTCGACCTTACTGAAATCTGAAACTCTAGTAGCTGATTCATGTCTTTCGCTTTCAAACGCTGCCTCGGACTCGGTCATGTCATGATCACTATTTGATAAATGTTCACGCACAATTTTACTAATTAAGTCTGGCTCATTACTCATTACTAAAATTCAATATTGCTTGTCATGTTGTTGTATCTAGAACTCATTGTTGTAGGAAACAATCCCTGACATACTCCAAAAATTCACTACCTCTCTGACAGGGAGCTTGCCTGCCTCTCCCAATCTAAGTTTAAGTTAAAATTCCCTACTAACACCACATTGGCTCTGCCACACATTTGCCTAAGAGAATCTAGCAATCCACAATCTAGGGTCTGTACACAACACCTATTATTATTTTAGATCCTTTTACTGTTCCTCAGTTCCACGCATGTGGTCTCCACTGAATGCTTTCCTCTCATTATATCCTCCTTTACCTTTTAAGTAATTTTGTTTCTAATCAGTCAGGCTACCCCACTCCTTCTACTATTTTTCCTCTCTATCCTGTAAACATTTTATAAGCTGCTATACTTAGTTCCCAATCTTGACCATCCTGCAGCCATTTCTCAGTAATGGTTACTGTATCATAATTTCCAATTTGAATTTATGCCTGCAGCTCATTAAATTTATTCCCTGGGCTCCATGCATTCACTATAACCTGTCCCTCAGCACTGATGTTTTATTCATTCGTTTATTATTTCTCTTTTCCAGTTTAATCAATACACTTCTTGTATTTTTGCTATTACCTGCTGTACCTGAGCAGGATTCCTGACTATTTTCACATTGTTGTAAAGACATTATGGTTGAAGCCTTCCCTATAATTCTAAGATGTGAGCAAAACAAAAATAAAAATTGAGCAATCTCATTTGTAATGCCTGGTGATAACTGCAGTGAAATATAGCAGTTTTTAAAAGACCAGAGAATGCTTAATATTATTATTATTGCTAAAATACCTCTTTCATAATGCAAATAGTCAAACGTGATCTACTGTTAAATGCTACCCCAAATAGAACAGTCTTGAAAAAGGCAGGGTGAATTTAAATAATGGATTTTAAAAACTGTTTGGTTTTAATTGACTGATTTCTTTTTACTATGTTTCCATGGTCAGTAGAGGGGCACTTTAAATTATTATTTAGTCCAATGCCACCTAGTTCTAAAAATAAAACAAAAAAACTACTGATAAGATTGTAAGTTAAATTTACTTTCCTTTTTCATTTCAGTATTCTTCATGCACAGTATAAATTTTGTTTGAAATGACCTCTTAACCCAATCATGATGGCATTGATAGACTTTTCCGCAGCTTTGCAAGAATTAATCACAACACCTGTTCTGGCATTATTTCTTACAATACATTTTACGATAAAGCTTTCTGAGCTACTGTTTACAACAGAATTAATTCCATAAAATACAGAATTAGTCATGATAAGCTTTTAATGTTTGCGTTTTCGATGAAAGATGTCTGATTTATGTGCATATAATTTTAAAGAGTTTGGTTTTCACAATAGTAGCCTACGGTTGTTGATTACTTTTGTGAAGGTCTCTTTTTATACCAAAAATTGAAACAAGGCTAAAAGTTCTTCAGGAACAGTGACCTAATCTAGTATGAGTTGGAGAGATGGAGATTACAAGTCCTTGCAGTGTAAATGGAATAAGGTATTTACACTGTGAAGTTTGTGAAAGGTAGAAAGACATTGAAGGCCATTAGCTTGTTTTCAGTTGAGAACAGTCAAGGATTGATTTTAATTCACAAACCCAGAGATTAGAGGGTTTTAGGGCAGCAACTGGAGGAGACCTGACTGGAGTCAGAAGCAGATTTCTAACCAAACTCTCTCCTAGAAGTTAGGTTTTCAGAGCAGTTCAGCAAATGTTACCTCAGCAGAGGTTTAGTTTGTGCAGTTTTGAAATCATGACAGTTCGACAGAAACATGTAGATTATTACAAAGAAAGAAATTTTAAGCTCTCAGTTGAGCGAGTACTCATGTAAGAAGACCCTGCAGAAAGAAACTGTGGAGAATCCATTAAATAAAATTTAAATATTTGATGTGGAGGTGTAATTTACCTGGAATTAAATTTCTGTAAATTGATGGTGTTGGGAAAAATGCTGAAAACTTATTCTATATTCTAATTGTATTCTATATTTGAATAGATTTGTTTAAAGAAAAAAAATCTTATGTAATAAATGTCTTTTCTGTTGTTAAAGAGAATCTGTAGTATTGTCTAAATACGTCTCAGTGACTGACAATCATGTCACCTAACTAAACAAATAAACTATCAAGATAAGTTTTATTCTAGAAACTTGCGTCCAATACTATCATCAGTTGAGATCATAACATGTAACACTTATCATTAAAGGTAATTTTGTTCCCCTGCAATCAAAGGATTTTCAAAGAAGAACTGTGTTGCTAAGTATAATGAATATGGTTTAGCTATGATGTTAAATCAATGTTGTAAAGGGCACAATAGTTACTGTACCATTGAAGTTATTAGACTAGGAATGGGAAGTCAGGGGTACATCTATGGAGGACATGCGCCAATACAAAATTCTGAAATTATGATGTTGGTAGTTTTAATTATGATTCATTAAATAAGTTGCATTTCTTAATTGCTCCGCAATATTTTTTCTTCCTCTGCTTTATATACAACCTGCTGGTTCACTGGTCAGTTACTGTGCAGTGCGGTATTTGGTCATTACGATCAAGAAGAACCCAGAATCGATCTGTAATCTTTTCAGTTAATTGCTCTTGGTTAGTGTCAAAATGCCTAAGGAAAACCAAGTCTTAGTTTCCTTGGGCCAACATAAAATCAATCAGCTTTGCTAAATTTAGCAGAAGACTTTGATTCACCAGTTTAAAAAAAAGTCGAGCTTCTCTTCCTGAATCATATTTAAACTTACAGTGCAATCTGATATTGTGCCTCAAGACACCATATCTAGGTTTTGTTATTCCATTTCCTTGTGAGAAGACCTTTTCCAAACAAATTTTAGTACTGCCTGATAAGAATGGAATTTAGAAAGCTTGATCAATTTCTTATTGATCAGTTAGTAAACTGTACATTACTGTGGTGTAAATTCAAATGTAATTACATTCTATAGCCTCCAAGGTAATGTTTATTTTAAAAATATTTTAACGTTCTTGTTAAAATGACTTATTTTAAACGGCAGAATCAGTTGCAGTAAAATGTGTAACCTTATTTGATTCTTTTTTTCCTGTTCACTGCTGCTAGCATAGACACAGAAGATTATTTCAATGCTAAATACAACTTCTGTAATAGGAATAATGTTTTTGCAATAAGATGAAATTTGTCAACCTGATTACTGTATATAATGGATTAATTTTGTAGGCATTGCATTTTAATATTTGTATTTTGGTTTCCAGAGGAAGTTATTTAAAGGTATCAGTACACTTCTGTCTTAGATATTTTTCAAACTGTTCAGATATGTTATGACGCACCTCTGCAGCAGGTGCGACTTGAACCTAAGGCTGTTGGCCCACAGATAGGGACACTACCATTACACCACAAGAGTCCCTTATGCTTTGTTTTTATCAGCAGGGCTTGGATGAAATAGAAATTCACTGCTAATTGAAAGAGTCTGAATTGAAATGAAATTTGGGAGTATAAACCAATTCCTAATGGACAAGGTTTCACAGACCATTACAGAGATTTGGTTGAGAGAGGGACAGGACTGCCTGCTCCAGATTTTGTTGTTTTAGACCAGATAGGGTAAAAGAGGTGGAGGAGTTGCATTACTGATCAGGGAGAATGTTAAATCTGCACTCGGAGAGAACATGCTCGAGGGCCCATCCACTGAGGCAAATGGGTAGAGCTGAAAAGTAAGATGGGGTGCAACCACTCTGATTGGATTATACTATAGGTTTCCCAACAGCCACTGAGAGATTGAGGAACAAATATGTAGGCAGATTATGGAAAGGTGGAATAAAAACAGATTTGTCACAGTGGGTGACTTTAACTTCCCCGTTAATGACTGAGACTCCCTTAGGGCAAGAGGCTTAGATGGGGCAGAATTTATTAAGTGCTTCCAAGAGGGTTTCTTGAAACAGTATGCGGATAGTCCAGTTAGACGAGGGGCCATTACTGGACCTTGTATTGGCTAATGAGCCTGGCCAGGTGACTGACCTTTCAGTTGGAGAGCATTTGGGTCACAGTGATCACAACTCCTTAAGTTTTAAGATAGCTATGAACAAGGATAAATCAGGACCTTGTGGTAAGGTACTAAATTGGGGGAGGGTAAATTATGTCAGTATTAGGCAGGAGTTAGGGAATGTTAATTGGGAGGAGCTGTTATCAGGCAAGTCCACATTTGACATATGGAAACTGTTTAAAGACCTGCTGGGGAGAGTTCAAGACCAGCATGTTCCAGCAAGGAGGAAGGATAAGGATGGCAAAGTAAGGGACCCTTGGATAACAAGGGAGGTTGTAAATTTAGTCAAAGGAAAAAAATCACATGTAAGGTTTAGGAAGCTAAAACTGGACAGGGCCTGTGAAGAATATAAGGAAAGTACTCACACAGGGAATTAGCAGAGCAAGAAGGAGCCATGAAATGGCCTTGGAAGTAGGGTTGATGAGAATCCCAAGGCATTCTATAGTTACATTAAAAACGAGGATAACTAAGGATAAGGTAGGACAACTCAAAGACAAAGCAGGGAAAGTTCTGCTTGGACGCAGAGAGTGGGTAAGATCCTAAATGAGTACTTTGCATTGATATTCACCCCAGGTAAAGTATATGGAGGATAGTGAGATTTGTGTGGAGTATGCTAAAATGCAAGGCATTTTGAGATTGAGAAAAAAGTGGTGTTGGCTCTCTTGAAGAGCATTAAAGTGGATAAGTCCCCAGGGCCTGATGGTATCTGCCCCAGGTTATTAAAAGAGCCAAGAGAGGAGATTGCTGGAGTCTTGACCAAGATCTTTGTATCCTCGGTAACCACTGGAGAGGTCTCGGAGAACTGGTGAGTAGCTAATGTTGTTCCTCTGTTCAAGAAGGGAAGTAGGGATAATCTAGGAAACTACAGACCAGTGACACTCACATCAGTGGTTGGGAGGTTATTGGACAGAATTCTTAGGGATAGAATTTACACACATCTGGAATAGCGTGGCCTAATTAGGATAGTCAGCATGGCTTTGTGTAGTTCAGGTCATTGTCTTACTAACTTGATTAAAATTTTTGAGGAGGTCATTGAAGGTGATCAATGAGGGTAGAGCAGTGGATATTGTTTACATGGATTTTAGTAAGGCTTTTGACAAAGTCCCTCATGGTAGACTTATCCAGAAGATTAAAATGCATGGGATCCACAGTGATTTGGCCATGCGGATTCAGAATTGGCTTGCGCATAGAAGGCACAGGGTATTGGTGGAAGGGTGTTTTTCAGGCTGGAGGTTCGTGACTAGTGGTGTTCCACTAGGATCCATACTGGGATCTCTGCTGTTTGTGATATATGTAAATGACTTAGATGGGTGGGTTAGTAAGTTTGCAGACAGTACAAAGGTTGGTGGAGTTGTGGATAGTGTAGAAGGCTATTGAAAGATACAGTGGGATATAGATCAGTTGTAAATATGGGCAGAGAAATAGCATATGAAGTTTAGTCCAGGTAAGTATGAGGTGCTGCACTTTGGGAGATCAAATATTAGGGAAAGGTATACAGTTAATGACAGGATTCTGAACAGCATTGATGTACAGAAGGATCTTAGGGCTCAAATCCATAGCTCCCTGAGCCACATAAGTGGATAGGGTGGTAAAGAAGGCGTGCAGCATGCTTGCCTTTATTGGTCAGGGAATTGAGTACAAGAGCCAGTATGTCATGTTGCAGCTTAATAAGACTTTGGTTTGGCCACATTTAGAATATTGCGTTCAATTCTGGTCACCACATTACAGGAAGGAAGTGGAGGCTTTGGAGAGGGTACAGAAGAGGTTTACCAGGATGCTGCTTGGATTAGAGGTTATGGACTATAAGGAGAGGCTGGAAAAACTCTGGTTGTTTTCTCTCGAGCGGCAGAGGCTGAGGGGAGACTTGGTAGAAGTCTATAAAATTATGAGATGCATAGACAGGGTTGAGGGTCGGAATCTTTTTCCCAGAGTTGAAATGTCTAATACTAGGGGGCATGCATTTAAGGTGATGGGGGAAAGTTGAAAGGAGATGAGGGGCAAGTTTTTTTTTAACAGAGAACAGCAGGAATCTGGAACATGCTGCCAGGGATAGTGGTGGAGATAGATACAATAGGGGCATTTGAAGGACTTTCAGATAAGCGCATGAATATGCAAGGAATGGAGAGATATGGACAAATGACAGGTAGAGGGATTAGTTTCATTTGGTGTCAAGTTCGGCACAACATCGTGGATTGAAGGGCATGTTCCTGTGCTGTACAGTTCTGTGTTCTGGAACAAATCTGTTTGCAAAAGAGTGCCAATTTAGATGTACAAGAGGAAGTGGGAAATAGAACATTTACATTGGTTTAATACAGATCTACTGTGGAGTTCGGAAGAAAGGCACATGATTACAGCAAATAAAATGGAAATATACTCAGCCTTGATACTATTCAGTAGTTGAAACATTTGATGCAGATATTTCCTATTCGAAGGGGAAAAAATGCACTGCAAGATCTCTAGATTGGAAATCTGAAATCCACAAACATTAATTGTTTTTTTTTGAGTAAGCCTACAAATCTCAAACTCACTACTTGTAAAGTTGCAACGTATCACAAAATATGAGAGAGCAAGACAAGATGGATGGTGGTGAAGGAAATATCAAATAATTCAGTAAAAATTGAAATTTAAAACTCAAGCTTTTCAAGACGGTAAAAGAAGTTCTCTGGGCCTGTTGATAGTGTTATTTCTCATCCTATGTTACACCATGACCTGACACTGCATCTCCCTGGGCTATAGTTATTGTGTTTTCCCAATTATCCATTGTTCCCTGACCTTAGTTTACATCAGTGCTTTTGAGGATGCACTGGCGTCAGTTCCTTAAAATAACTTAAAACAATTTTTAGTTTCTTTTTAATTCATTCATGGGATGAGAGTGTCACTGGCTGAACCAGCATTTATTGCCCATCCCTAATTGCCCAGAAGGCAGACAAGAGTCAAACGCATTGCTGTCGGTCTGGTATCTTACAAAGTTTTCGTGCAGTATTCAGTGTCAGATACACTTTTATAACTGGTTTGCACATTTGTGATGAGCCACTCTACTGACTATTCCATAGTCCAAAAAGGTATGGCCTCAACATTTTTCAACTCACTCTCATAATAATTGTTAAATGAATGAGGTCATAGTTTATAGTTAAACCCAACCTGATAGTCGCTATTTATCCAGAAAGATGATTCTCTTAGTAGATTATTTTAGTTTTAAGAAACTTTGTTGTTATTGAATGGACATAACCCACTATCTTAGTACAATTATATCAAGCAATTGAATTTCCTTGTGAGAATTTGGAAATAATGCACTTCTTTCCTGAAAATCTTTTGAAACACTCTATTTTGCCATCTTAGAAAGATGCAAAGATTGCAGCTACGTTCTTGAGTGCATTGCAACCACTGGTCTTCACATTCCTTGTTACCATGTGGTAACTAAGCGAAAACATGGCAATGAATGTGTAATGATACGTGTCAAAACAATAGGAAGTAAAACATGCAAATATCACATTTAACCTATAACAGTTTAAATTTGCTAACTGTTTCAAAGTACTCTATGATACTAAAAAAAAGTAATGTGATAAAATCATTCCCATAAGTGAAATTAAAAACTGCATACATGATCATGTTTAAGGTGAGAGGGAAGTAAATTGTGTACGATTTCAACATGCACTTTTCCTTAAAAACAAAACTATGAAGCACAACAAAATAATTTTACCAATGGAAGAAGGGTTTTGCTGGCTATGTAAAAGGGACCAATATCAATTGTAAATGACATCTACCTTCTTACCAATTGTTGATACCTGATGGTGTGGTGGGGGACATCTGATCCTGGCCACCTACAGTGCAGAATGAGTTCTCAATGCTGTATTTATGATCAGAAAGCAAAGGTAAGTGCCCTTTGTTGGTACAATTAATGATTTGTCTCTATCATATTGATTAAACAAATACAAAGAACAAAGAACAAAGAAAACTTACAGCCCAGGAACAGGCCCTTAGGATAAAGAAACCGTAAGTTTATTCTGAAGCAGCAGCAACCATTTTAAACTTTTTTTTTGATAATCACACAATAGATACTCTTTGGCACCAAGTCTTGCAGTGTTTTGGTTTGCACATAAGCAGTAGATGTAAATAAAGAAAACACTCAAGACTGCTTCAAGCTGACGTGAAGACTGCTGTCCAATCACAATGAAATCACTACCACCTTAACATTTCTGTCACTGGATTTTTATAAGTTGACAAGTGATCAAAAAGACTTGTGTTCATATGACATCTTTCTCAACCTTACACCTTAACAGCCAATGATGTGAAGGCACTGCAGTAATGTAGCAAACACTAGCCAATTGGCACATGTTTCTAGAAACAGTGCTGTCACAATGAACAGATAATCTGTTATGTTTTATTTGATGTTGATTGATGGCCAAAACACCAGGAATAAGGTTGCTGCTCTTCAAAAGTGCAAAGGGATCTTTTACATTCATCTATAACAATAGTTGAGGTTACAAATGATGACAGTACTCCCTCAGTATCTATGAAGCTTGACTTCAACTCACAAATTTATAACTTAACCAGAGAGGCTCTAACTAGCCGAGCGACAAAGCTATTGAAAAGCTAAGCCTTTACTTTAAAAGTAGTTTGAGAGGATCTGCTGAAAACTCAGAACTTGCTACAATCCAAAGATAACTACATCTGTTTACACAGATTTCTGCTCACATTCACAAAGTGTCCACATATCAGTACTAAGCTACAAAAATTTAATGGGTGGTGTTCCAAACAAACTATATTTCAGGAGAGCTAAAAAAAAGATACAGCCTTCTTTTGGACAAACTTGACAGTCTGTGAGTTATTAAAAGTTCATCTGCTGTTTGGATCATACTGTTCTCGGGGTTACCATTGCTCACATGGACCAGGCATGTAAATACTGCTGCTACAACAGCAAGTTAGAGGTTAGGAATCTGCAATGAGTACCTCATCTCTTGAGTCCCAAAGTCTTCCCACCATGAACAAAGGGCAAGTCAGGCATACAATGGAATACTCCACACTTATACGGATGAGGGCAGTTCTGACATTCAAGAAACTTGACCCCATCCAGGACACAAGTATTAACTCCCTCCTCCACCAAAGTACAGGAAAGTTTGGAAAACTAATAAAAACAAGTATTAAGGCACTGTATTTGACTGCAGGCAGCATTCAAAACAGAGCATTGAATTAGTAATCCAAATTGAGACAAATAAGTCAAATGATCAAATGACCATTACTGAGATATGCAAGATGACCTAGATTGGGACCTGAATATTGAAGGTTATGTGACATTTAAAAGGTACAGGCAGCTGAGTAAGGGAGGAGGCATGGCCCTGTTAATTAAAGATGATGTTAGCACAATAGGGAGGGGTAACTTAAATTCAGGAAACCAGGATAGAAGCAGTTTAGGTAAGGATGAAGAATGAGAAAGGCAAGAGGTCACTTATGGGAGTTGTGTACAGATGCTCCAATGATAACTACATGACAGGACAGGGTATCAAAGAAGAAATAATGGAAGTGTGCTAAGGGGGTGCAGAGATTATCATTGGGGATTTAACCTATGTATAGGCTGGCAAAATCAGATGGGGGAAAAAGTAAGCTAGATGAGAAATTCATTGAATATTTTTGAGACAATTTCTTATGTGTATGTAATGACACCAACCAAAGAGCAGGCTATACTAGATCTGGTTTTGACCAACAGGATAGGATTAATTACTGACCTCATACTGAATGTTCCCTTGGGTAGAAGCGACCATAATGTGATTAAATTTTACATCCAGTTTAAGGGAGAGAAGTCATAGAAATCCTACAGTGTGGAAGCAGGCCATTTGCCCCATCGAGTCCAAAGCGACCCTCAGAAGAGCATCCCACCCAGCCACACCTCCAACCCTATCCCCTTGGTTAACCCACCTAGCCAGCACATCCCTGGATACTATGGGCAATTTAGCATAGTCAATCCACTTACCCTGTACATCTTTGGACTGTGGGAGGAAACCAGAGCAAACCCACACAGACACTGGGAAAATGTGCAAACTCTACACAGAGTCACCCAAAGGTGGAGTTGAACCCTGGTCACTGGTGCTGTGCCACCATGCCACCCTACTGTGGGTGCAAGACTACTACTTTGAATTTAAACAAGGGCAGTTATGAACACAGAGTTAGTGAATATGAATCATCAGTACAGGTGAAGGAACAGGTCAACAGCGATGCAATAGCAAACATTAAAGGACATTCCAGAAAGTACTGAATGGATACATTCCAATAAATAAGAAATATTCTAAGGGTAGGACCCACCATCCATGGTTAACTAAAAAAAGTCAAAGATCAAATCAAATTCAAAGAAGACATATAATTCTGCAAAGATGTATACCAGGTCAGAACATCGGACAGGATATTTTTAAAAAAGCAGAAAATTGCTAAGGGATTAATATGGAGGGAAAAATTAGAGTACAAGAGAAACTTAACCCGAAATATAAAAACAGATAAGAAAAGTTTCTTCAGATATTGAAAAAAGAAGAATTAATGAAGTGTGTTGGTCTTATGAAGAATGAGCCTGGTGTATTAGTAATGGGGGATTAAGAAATAGCAGACAAACTGAACAGATATTTTCTGTCAGTTTTCAATAGACAAGATATAAGTAATATCCTATAAATAGTTGTAAATCAGGAAGTGAAAGGGTGGGAGAAACCCAAGAAAATTACAACTACCAGGGAGGTAGCACTGAATAAATTGTTTGAAATGTGAGTTGACAAGTCCCCAGGTCCTGATGGATTTCTTCCTAGGATCTTAAAAGAAGTAGCTAGTGAGAAGGTTCTTTGGAGTTTGAGTGCAGACTCGATGAGCCAAGTGGCCTCTAGATGCACTGTAGGGATTCGATGATTCTAGAACTCTTGTATTCCCTACACAGTTCTCTTGGACTGCTGGCAGTCACCATTCCTTAGATACAAAGAACAAAGAACGAAGTAAATTACAGCACAGGAACAGGCCCTTCGGCCCTCCAAGCCTGCGCCAATCGAGATCCTCTGTCTAAACCTGTCATCTATTTTCTAAGGGTCTGTATCCCTTTGCTCCCTGTCCATCCATGTATCTGTCCAGATACAACTTAAAAGACACTAACGTGTCTGCGTCTACCACCTCCGCTGGCAATGTGTTCCAGGCACCCACCACCCTCTGCGTAAAGAACTTTCCACGCATATCTCCCGTAAACTTTCCTCCTCTCACTTTGAACTCATGACCCCTAGTAATTGAGTCCCCCACTCTGGGAAAAAGCTTCTTGCTATCCACCTTGTCTACACCCCTCATGATTTTGTAGACCTCAATCAGGTCCCCCCTCAATCTCCATCTTTCTAATGAAAATAATCCTAGTCTAGTCAACCTTTCTTCATAGCTAGCGCCCTCCGTACCAGGCAACATCCTGGTGAACCTCCTCTGCACCCTCTCCAAAGCATCCACATCCTTTTGGTAATGTGGCGACCAGAACTGTATGCAGTACTCTAAATGTGGCCAAACCAAAGTCTTATACAACTGTAACATGACCTGCCAACTCTTGTACTCAATACCCCGTCCGATGAAGGAAAGCATGCCGTATGCCTTCTTGACCAGTCTATTGACCTGCGTTGCCACCTTCAGGGAACAATGGACCTGAACACCCAGATCTCTCTGTACATCAATTTTCCCCAGGACTTTTCCATTTACTGTATAGTTTGCTCTTGAATTAGATCTTCCAAAATGCATCACCTCGCATTTGCCCGGATTGAACTCCGTCTGCCATTTATTTGCCCAACTCTCCAATCTATCTATATTCTGCTGTAATCTCTGACACTTCACTATCTGCTACTCCACCAATCTTCGTGTCATCTGCAAACTTGCTAATCAGACCACCTATACCTTCCTCCAAATCATTTACATATATCACAAACAACAGTGGTCCCAGCACAGATCCCTGTGGAACACCACTGGTCACAGGTCTCCAATTTGAGAAACCCCCTTCCACTACTACTGTCTGTCTCCTGTTGCCTAGCCAGTTTTTTATCCATCCAGCTCGCACACCCTGGACCCCATGCGACTTCACTTTCTCCATCAGCCTGCCATGGGGAACCTTATCAAATGCCTTACTGAAGTCCATGTATATGACATCTACAGCCTTTCCCTCATCAATCAACTTTGTCACGTCCTCAAAGAATTCTATTAAGTTGGTAAGACATGACCTTCCCTGCACAAAACCATGTTGTCTATCACTGATAAGCCCATTTTCTTCCAAATGGGAATAGATCCCATCCCTCAGTATCTTCTCCAGCAGCTTCCCTACCACTGACGTCAGGCTCACTGGTCGATAATTACCTGGATTATCCCTGCTACCCTTCTTAAACAAGGGGACAGCATTAGCAATTCTCCAGTCCTCCGGGACCTCACCCGTGTTTAAGGATGCTGCAAAGATATCTGTTAAGGCCCCGGCTATTTCCTCTCTCGCTTCCCTCAATAACCTGGGATAGATCCCATCAGGACCTGGGGACTTGTCCACCTTAATGCCTTTTAGGATATCCAACACTTCCTCCCTCCTTATGCCGACTTGACCGAGAGTAATCAAACATCTATCCCTAACCTCAACATCCGTCATGTCCCTCTCCTTGGTGAATACCAATGCAAAGTACTCGTTAAGAATGTCACCCATTTTCTCTGACTCAATGCATAACTTTCCTTCTTTGTCCTTAAGTGGGCCAATCCTTTCTGCAGTTACCCTCTTGCTCTTTATATATGAATAAAAGGCTTTGGGATTTTCCTTAACCATGTTTGCTAAAGATATCTCATGTCCCCTTTTAGCCCTCTTAATTCCTCGTTTCAGATTCGCCCTACATTCCCGATATTCTTCCAAAGCTTCATCAGTCTTCAGTCGCCTAGACCTTATGTATGCTTCACATTGCCTGCACATTCCTTACCTGTGCTGTAACTATATCCTTGAACATGCTGCACATATATTTCTCTATCTTGTAGATGCACAACAGTGACTCCAAGAACCAGTCCAGTTCCAAAATCCAAACCTTGAGCTTATTTAGGTGGTAGCACTTCCTGCAGATGTGTTAGTCAAGGACTTATAGTGTGTCCATGACTTTCCACATTCTACAGACTGTACATTCCACTCAGCTGAGCTGCTCTGTCATATTTAGACAATACATACTCTTTATTACAAATCGTATAGCTTATCTGTTACCAACAGATCATCCCACTTCACCAAGGTAGGAGCCAGGTCTTGAAGGAAGTAAATAAAGTGATGGAGAAATAAGAGCACCTCTTCCCCACTTCATCTCATTCACCTATCATCAAATTCAATCTGCTTGAAATCAGCATTCCACTTCATGTTGCTACTGTCCATTTTATTCCATGAACTTGAATATTCCTTGCAAGTTTGTTGTGTGGCACTTTCTTAAATGTCTTTTGGAAATCCAAGCATACCATATCAACCTCCTTATCTTGGTCAGTTATCTCATCAAATAACTCATGCAAATTCATTAAGGACAGTTTTCCCTGAACAAATGTGTGTTGGGTTTCCTTACATAATCCCCATATGCCCATGTGAATATTAATTTTGTCCTGAGTTAATATTTCCAGAAGTTTTCCATTCAGCAAAGTTAAACCCATTGGCCTGTGGTTATTCAGCTTATATTTGCACCCTTTTTTTTTGCAATTCTCCAGTCCTCTGCCATGACCCCTGTGTCTAAGGAAGATTGGAAGATCATAAACAATTCTTCTGAATTTTCCACTCTTACTTTGCTCAGTATCTTTGGCTGCATTTTGTCTGGTTCTTGTGTCTTATTAACTTTATCTGCAGTCAGCCTATTCATTATCTCCTCTATTTCAGTTTTCAAGCCTTCCACTGTCTGATCTAGCTCCTCTTTCACCATCATCTGTGCAGCACTTCTCCTTGGCACAGTATTCATTGAATGTTTCAGCCACGTCCACTGCATGAATGCATAAAAACTCTTTTTGGTATCTTACTGTCCCAATTCCTCTTATCACTATCATTTATTATTTATAAAGATTTATGGATTACTTTTTATGCTGATTCTCAGTCTATTCTCATAATCTGTGTTTCTCATGTTTGTTTTCTCAATCCACCTCTGATCCTCTATTTTTATATAGGTTCTTGGTTGTATTATCCAGTTGACATCTGTCATAAGCACAACATTCTTCATTTTAATTTTGATCTCTTTGTCTTCTGGGGAGCTTTGGATTTGTTTGTCCTGCCTTTCCCCTTGTGGGAACATACCTTGACTGTGCCCAAACTCTCTCCTCTTAAAGTAGCTAAATGCCACGTTACAGTTGTGCCTATTGACCTTTGTTTCCCACTTAGATCCAATCTTACCACATTGCAGTTGATTCTTCTTACTCTAGTTTGTTCTTTATCTTTTTCCATAGCCAAACTAAATCTTACAATACAATGACCACTGTCTCCTGAATGTCCTCCCACTGACACAATCCACTTGATCCCACCTCATTCCCTAGAACAAGGTTAGTGATCTCTCCTATCTCACTGGTCTGGTTACACATTGCTGTAAAATATTTTTCTGACTGTTAACTAGGAGCCCTTGCGCCTCTCTATCCTTTACACTACTGCTATCCCAGTCTATATTCAGATAGTTATAGTCGTCCATTTAATGTTTCTGCTCAAATTCCCCTTATGCTGCTCTGTTTAATAACAGAAGTTATTGTGAAGTGCGCCTTAAGACCTTCTGATAAAAGACTCCAAGTAAACACAAGAGTTTATATTATAATTATCTGTCTTTAAATGACCACAGTTAAACATGGCACACCCCTTCTGCTTCCTTGACTAGGTCATCCATAGATCACTTGAAGACAATCCCAACTCTATCTAGTCACTGCCTCCTCAACGTTTCCACTTCCTCACAGTTGTTAGACGGGTTGCCGGACATTCAGTCTCAGACAATCTCCAATATTTCCTGTTTAAACACGGGGAAGATTGAAGGCACTAGCTTCACATCTTTAGCACCCGTTTTCCACCCCTCCCTAACCCTGTCTCCATTTGAAGAATATCAACCCTTCTAAGTGTAAGCTGAATTTCTTACCCTAAATCTCTTCTCACAAACATCCAACTCCGCAGCATTGCTCGGCATCACCTTGAACGCCTCTAAAATCCTCACCAGATATGTCAACTCCTGGTTAAATTATTTCTCGACTGGATAGCCTCCCTCAATGTTATTTAAACGTCAGTTCATTCAAAATCAGATTGCTCTATTCTGTTCTGTCAGCAGACCCGCTCAACGGTGTTTTGGGTCTTTCTCCCCAATATCCCATACGGTAGATTCTCACTCACCGTTTAAATACTGCTTATTTTGCAACTTACCAAGACCTGTAACCTGTCTTAGGTGTTGCTATCTTATCCTATCATTTGATCTAGCAATTGCTACAGGTTTTCAGGAAATTATTTTTCATACTACTCATTACTATTTACATAGCACAGCAGAACAAAAATCGCCAAAATATTGGCAGCAAATAAAATAGAACCTGTTTGTATACTAGGAGCAGGTCAAGCAGCATCATAGGAGCAGGAAAACTTGACGTTTCGGGCCTAAACCCTTCATCAGAAAACGTCAAGTTTTCCTGCTCCTGTGATGCTGCTTGACCTGCTGTGTTCATCCAACCCCATGCTTGTTATCTCGGATTCTCCAGCATCTGCAGTACCTTTTATCTCTGTATATTAGAAGCGTCACTCACATGATAAGCAGGAATTTATTCGCAACAGGAATTTACCTTTGACGAATTGGTGAAGAATTTTATGTATTCATTCCTTCAATAGCGTTGGAATTGATGCCTTTAGCGTGTAATGTAAAACCGAAACTAGGCTTCATTTATTTTATTATCATTATGTTTCACTGCATATCAAAAAACAAAATGTGATTTTAGAACAGGAAATGTGTGATCATTTTCCTTACACAAGAAACCTTAGCACGTTTGGACCAGTGGCTGGCGCTCAAAACACGTGAAGATAACAGTACCAGCTTTCTTAAATTCACATTCACCAATACTCACCAGTGGCTGAAAATCATCCGCGCAGTTATTTACAACATAGCATGTCTGCTTGATAGTACACCAAACTGTCAAAAACACAATGCTGGCACACTTTTCAGCAATTCATTTATCTCTGTATTGTAATATATCAGTTCAGGGCTATCTTCGTTTGTTATTGTTAATATAACCTCCTTGACTTCCACATCATCTGACACAACATGTTTACCGTCAACTCCCTATGCATTAGGCTCGTAAATAATAAGTGAATGTCGTCACGGTTCTAAGGCTTTCTGTCTCTCAATGAATAGTATCGCAATTCATTGATGAACCCCTTTGCATATTCAGCGATAACGCTGGAAACACTCTGCCGGGTCAGGGAACATCTGTGGTGAGATTTGCTAAGTTAACTTAGTAGGTGTGGGCTCATGGTCAAAAAGGTTACAGATGCTTTGTGAACTGCTGAGTGAAATACTGCAATCGTGCTCTGCTTTGGTAGATCTTCAACATATGAAGTTTTGTTTTTCTTGTTTTATCATATTCCATTCTGTGATGTTGGCCTATTGCCAATGGATGGATCCTCATGTTACTTTTTACATGTATCAGCCCGGGATGAAAAGCAACTGAAACTAAAATAGCAATGAAATCAGACTGAAACCTCTAAAGTGTTAAAAAGGACTGGATTGGCTAGATAGAAAAAAACACTTTTTTTTGTGATGATTCAAGAACAAGGACGCACATTATAAAATTAAAATCAAGCCCCTTCCAAAAGCACTTTTTAACATTGAATATAAGAGAAATATTGATTTTCTGCCTCAAAGTATTGTGGATTTAAAGTTAATGGAAATTCTCAAGATGATATTCTTATATTCCATCAAAAGTCTTGGCGAATAGTCAGCAGGGTGGCCACTATGTCTGCTATTATCCAATTTGTGCATTAGTGTTCAGTAAACAGGCAGTCGTGAGATAGGAAGGGAGTGGGTTAAGTATAAAAGTATTTGTGTGTAAGAAAGATCAGTGAAACTGTAAGAAGAACCAAGTTCAAGTTAAAACAGAGGACCAACAATCAGCCAAAAACAAAGAAATACTCAGAAAAGCAAGAGCAACAGATATAGAAAACGGGGACTATGTGGATGGAAGCAGAAGAATATTCAGAAACGAAGAATGGATGAACACAAAGGAAGTGACACAGGAAATGAATGTGAATAGGAGTAAGGAAATTCTTCCCGGACAGGTAAAACATATGCGGACAAGAACATGTAGATTTTTCAGACAGGAAGAACTCTGGTGGGAAAATGGGAAATACAGATAGACAAGGAAAGAATTCCACAACAATAATGCATTTTACTTACATGATGCCTTTAATGTCATTAAATGTCCCAAAGCACTTCAAAAATCTTTATAAACCAAGAATATGACATTGTGTTACATAGTGAGATATTAGAGCAGATGAGCAAACATTTGGATAAGATATAGTGTTCAAGGGGTGTACTAAAGGAGAACAGTGTGGTAAAGGGACAGAGAGGTATAGGGAGAGAATGTTAGTGTTTAGGGCCCAGCTAGCTGAAGTCACAAGGACACCAGCAAGGAGTAGAGTCAGTCATTTGGATCTTTGAGCCTGCTTTGTCATTCAATGAGATTATGGTTGATTGGATTGTGGCCTCAACTTTATACTTTTGACTGTATCCCTTGACGCCCTTGTCAATCAAAAATCACAGTCACCAATTGTAGAAAATTTAAAATCAGGGATTTTAGACAGGCAAGAATTAGAGGTGCAGATGAGCTGCAGGGTGTGGCACTGCAGGACGTGACAGAGATAGGAAGGCGAGAGGCCATGAAGAGATTTGAAAATAAGGATGTTGTTATGTTTTCAGATGATGGGAAATCTAATGGGTGTGAATAGATCTTTGAGATTCAAAAGAAATGGAGAAGCAAAAGCATAGATAAGATTTACGACCAGGCATAATCATGTCCGTTACACTTGGAAAGGAACAAAGGCATTGCTGCCATAAGGGAACAATGACTGCACTCCCAGACAGGAAACACTTAACAATACTAGGAGATTGATCTGGGCAAAGGCGATTCTGGAACAGGAAACTTGCAAAGAACTGTAAAGGAAACTAACAAGTAAAAGAGAACAAATAACAATATTCAAACAGAACCAAGAGACCAATTAGAAAGAAACTGGTTGAAGGACACAAAGTCATGAACCGAGAACTTGCTTTCAGGTTGGAGCGGCACAGTTAGACTGAAAGACTTACAGAATTTTCAGAACATAGGAACACAAATTGGAGCAAATGAGTTGCAGGTAGATGGAGCGGATAACAACAATCATGGAATGACATTGAGCATACAGTTCAGAAACAGAAATTTAACCCAATCATTGCATGTCTCCATTTATGCACAGTTTCAACGCTTTCCATCCTTCCTTATGTAACCTTTCCTTTAATTCTTCTCTCTCCTGTGCTTATCTTTAAATGTATTTGAAAGTCAGTTGTCCACTGTTTAGCATCGGTTCATTTCAATGCTAGTAAATTAATAGGATGGAAATCTTGCTGAGTGTCACAAGATTCATGATAATATTGTTAATAGTAGTTCATTGTGTACATCACCTGACCCAATTTGTAACCTCTCTGTCTCTTTGATTTATGGTTTCGCCCTGTGCCACACTGTTATCTGAGCTTATAACCAGGGAATTCCCAGTCACCAGGTCCCACATGCCTGGCCTCTCCTGGCCATGATGCAGCCATCGCCCAAAAGCATTCCACCACCAGAGTCCCCACAGAGGTGTACCACTGCCACCAGGAGCCGCTTGCGTATGATACAGTGTTCTTTTCTAGCCAGCAGGAACTTGGTCACTTCAATCTCAGAAGCAGCCCACACCTTCCCCAAATATCAAACCCCACCCTGACCCACAGTGTCTTCAGACCAAATACCAGCTGCCCCCACTTCCTCCCCAGAAGCAGTAGCTGAACTAGAAGAGCAAGACTGCTCTGGAAGACTGCAGCCCTCAGTTGGCAGGAAAAAGTCCATCTGGACTGCAGCCAACCATGAACAGTAGAGGCCTGAATAGTGTCTGAAGGTGAAAGCAGCCAGCGGGAAGGGGTGCTATGTTCTCCCAAAAAGCCTCCACTAGGCAGCTGCATGATGCAGACAGCCATGGTCCACAAGCTCCCTCCCCTGCACAGATCCTGGGTTATCCTCAGGCTACACAGTTTGAGGTCCACGACAGGAGGTATTGCAAGAAGAATGTTACATTTTTCTTTTATAAAGCACTTGAACATTACTTCATTTAAAGAATTATTTTGATTAAGACTGTAGGTATACAGGCATTTGAAGTACATTGTAGCAACATAGAGCTTGTCAGCATCCTTCATTTTTCTTTTCACTGCTAAGGAAGCCCCTGCAGAATCTAACTCTGACTTTGACACTGATGCTTATGGGAATCAATGCATCACTTAAATCTTTTCACTTTAAGTCACAATTTCCAGGAATGCAAACCCAACTTTAATTGAGGACAACTCACTCAGAGATTGTAAGAACTGCCGAAGCTGGAGTCAGAGATAACACAGTGTGGAGCTGGAGGAACACAGCAGGCCAGGCAGCACCAGAGGAGCAGGAAAGTTGATGTTTTGGGTCAGGATCCTTATTCAGAAATGGGGGAGGGGGAATGGAGCTCTGAAATAAATAGAGAGGAGAGATGGGGCTGGGGAAGGTGAGTGGAATGGTGATAGGTGAGTGCAGGCAGGCAGTGCTGGGGATTGGTCAGTGAGGTGGGAGGAGCAGATAGGTTGGAGAGAAGATGGACAGGTTGTGTCAGGCCAAGGAGGTGGAGATGAGAGGAAGGGTTAGTCATGGAATGAGGCCAGGGGTGGGGAGATT
This sequence comes from Ginglymostoma cirratum, assembly GCA_024137785.1. NCBI lineage: Eukaryota > Metazoa > Chordata > Chondrichthyes > Orectolobiformes > Ginglymostomatidae > Ginglymostoma > Ginglymostoma cirratum. Next base: position 1,318,458 of record JAHRHZ010000091.1, read on the forward strand.
TTGAAACTGATAAAGTCCACATTGAGACCATTGGGTTGTAGGGTTCCAAGGTGGAATATGAAGTGCTGCTCCTCCAGTTTCCAGGTGGTGTCATTGTGACACTGGGCAAAGCCCAGGATGGACATGTCATCCAGGGAGTGGGAGGGGGAGATGAAATAGTTTGCAACTGGAAGGTGTTGTCGTTTGTCATGAACGGAGTACAGGTGCTCTACAAAACAGTCTCCTAGGCTCCACTTGATCTCATCGACGTAGAGGGGGCCACATCGGGAGCAGCAGACGCTGTAGACCACATTGGCAGATGTGCAGATGATCATCTGTGTGATGTGAAAGGTTTGTTTGGTTCCTTGGATGGAAGTGAGGGGGGAGGTGTAGGGACAGGTGTGGAAATCCTGCGGTTACACAGGAAGGTGCCAGGCGTGGTTGGGCTAGTGGGGAATGTAGAGTGAATGAGGGAGTAAAGGAGAGAGCAGTCCCTACGGAAGGCAGATAGTGGTGGGGAGGGAAATATATCCTTGGTTGTGGGGTCAGATTGCAGGTGGCAGAAGTGGCGAAGAATGATGTGTTGAATCCAGAGGTTAGTGGGGTGATACGTGAGGTCAAGGGGGATTCTGTCTTCATGTACGTTGGTGGGAGACGATGTGAGGGCAGAGGTGCGGGAAATACAAGAGATGCGGTCAAGAGCATTTTTGACCACCAAAGGGGGTGGTGTTGTGGTTCTTGAAATAAGAGGATGTTCGGGAGTGGAACGCCCCATCTTGGGAGCTGATGTGGCGGAGGTGGAGGAATTGGGAGTAGGGGATCGCATTCTTGCAGGAAGGTGAGTGAGAGGAAATGTAGTCGAGGTAGCTGTGGGAGTTGGTGGGCTTGAAATAGATATTGGTTTCAAGGCAATCACCAGAGATGGAGACAGAGAGGTCCAGGAAGGAGAGAGAGGTATCAGAGATGGTTCAGGTGAACTTAAGGTTGGGGTGAAAGGTGTTACTTAAGTTGATGAACTGTTCAAGCTCCTCGTGGGAGCACGAGGCAGAGCCAATACTGTCATTGATGTAGTAGAGGATAAGGTGGGGGATAGTGCCAGTGTAGCTGCGGAAGAGGGACTGTTCCACATATCCTATGAAGAGGCAGGCATAGCTTGGGCCCATGTGGGTTCCCTTGGCCACCCCCTTAGTCTGGAGGAAGTGGGAGTTAACTCAGGTTGCACCAGGTCAAGGAGGTGGAGATGAGCAGGAGGGTTGGTCATGGGATGAGGCCAGGGGTGGGGAGATCTTGAAACTGGTAATGTCCACATTGAGACCATTGAGTTGCAGGCTCCCAAGGTGGAATATGAGGTGCTGCTCCTCCCGTTTCTGGGTGGCATCATTGTGACACTGGAGGAGGCCCTGCACAACATGTCCATCCTGGGCCTCCTCCAGTGTCACAATGACGCCACCCAGAGACTGAAGGAGCAGCACCTCATATTCTGCCTTGACAGCCTACAACCCAATGGTCTCAATGTGGGCTTTACCAGTTTCTAAATCTCCCCAACCCCGGCCTCATCCCACAACCAACCCTCCCTCTCATCCTCACCTCCTTGACCTGACAGAACCTGACACAACCTGTCCATCCTCTCTCCCACCTATCTGCTCCTCCCACCTCACTGACTAATCCCTACCACTGCCTACCTGCACTCACCTATCACCATCCCATCTACCGTCCCCAGCCCCATCCCCCCTCTCTATTTATTTCAGAGCTCCCTTCCCCCTTCCCCATTTCTGAAGAAGGGTCCCAACCCGAAACATCAACTTTCCTGCTCCCCTGATGCTGCCTGGCCTGTTGTGTTCCTCCAGCTCCACAACTGTTATCTTTAATCAAGGACAAACTGTATTTGCTTTAATTACTTAATGAGGTTGTAACTTTCACATTCTCACCACCCTCTGTGTAAAGAAGCCTCTTCTAGATTTCTTTTTTGATTTCTCGGTGGGACTGTTCTAGTCCAATAGTCTACTCTGCTCCACTCTTTGTGTCTATATCATGAATCCATTTTTAATCTTCAAGACCTCCATTCAGTCATCTTCCAACTTCCTTTTTGGACAAGCAATCAGATACAGACTGCTTAATGGTTCTTGATGACACATTGCCTCATTGTTCTGGTGTTGTCCTCATTAAATAATTTTTTGCACCCTCACCAAATCCTTTTCATGTTTTTTTATAATGTGGTGTCTAGACCATATAGGTAACTCTGAGTGTTCTCTTGAGCCAACATCACCTGTGCCTTGACTAAGCGATGATATGATAGGTTTATGAGTTTCTGCATGGGTCTCCATGTGAATGACCAGTCTGATTCTCAACTTACCGATCTTTAAGCACATGGGCAGGACATTTCACATGGGTGTGAGATCTAAGTGTGAATTAATACCTTTACTGTCCTTCTCTGCTGCCTCTTTGCTTCATCATTAGACGGTGTGACTCAAAACATGGTGCAGCTCGATGGAGAAGTTACCACCATTTTGAAGGATCGATAACAAATTCCTCCTGATCATTAATGCCAATGGTGCTGTGCTTCAAGGAGAACTTGAGTGTCTTTGAAGTGCAGGTAGTTCTCCTCTAACATGATAGTTGCATACTTGTGTGACTTTGCGCTGTAGAAAATCACATTATACGGATTGCTATAAAAAATCGCTAAACTGTGCAGTAGAAAGTTTTGCATTAATCAGACAGTGTCCACGATTCATCATTCATGTTACAGCCAATTTGTGTTAATGAAACACACATTATAGCAGAAATACATGTGCTTTCTTTGTACTGTCCCAGAATGTTGGCCATTTGAGACGTGATAAAATAAGACCCAGCAAGAGAGATGTTTTTTCATGTAGCTGGACACAGTGTTCCATCTACCAAAGTTGATTTTGCAGGGGTTTTGCCTGAATGCTTGTGAACCTGACATCAAGAAGGATGTGAGCATTTGTTTGATAACCCTTACATTATATGTGGACAATGTGGCGGAGCTATTGCTTATGGACTTCCTCTAGTGCTCTTATGTGTCAGATATGAAACTCACATTTCACAGCAGTACAGTACTGAATGGAACTGCTCCATACACTACATATGCTGACTTCCTGATGTGTTTGGTTTGCCACAGTTGATTTGATCTGATCCTCATCAATTGTGATGTTTTGGAAGAGACAGATTCCAAGATATGGGCAATGTTTGACAGATTCCAAATGTGATTTATTTTATGCTTGAGGGATGTGGGCATTGGTGGCACTGTCAACATTCATTTTTCCATTCCTAATAGCCCAGGCAGCAGTTAAGAGTCCACTGGGCTGGAGTAACATATAGTCATGACCTCAATGAAGGGTCTAGGCCCAAAACATCAAGCTTTCCTGCTCCTAGGCCTGCTGTATTCATCCAGCTCCACACCTTGTTATCTCGGATTCTCCAGCATCTGCCCTAATGGGATTTGAACCTACAGGCTCCAGAACATTCGCCCAGGACTCTGGATTATTCACTTACTGACATTAGCATTATGCCACCACCTCCTTGAAAGGAGCAAGGCTGGATTAATGAGTTTATTCCGGTCTGAGATGTATAGATTCTCGAAGGAAGTCAATGATTTTGCCATTAGGTAGGAAAGCGGAGTTGGGACAACCAGAGATCAACCACCATGTAATCGAATGGTAGAAAGGGCTGGAAGGGCCAAATAGCCTACTCCTATTTTGCTGCAGTTGGTCACTGCTGATGTTATGTGCGCTTCCTATGGTATAGCATTTCAAATGGCACTCCATTGGCGTCGCGCCGTCCTGTGGCTATGGTAGACGGAATTTAAACGGAAATCTCTTTTTTTGTGCATTCCCTATGATAAGGGGTTATGAGGAAAGTCATTGATGATGAATATGTGGAGGCTTGGTCGAAACGTGGCGTGTACTGTGGCATTGCAATGATGTGGAGAAACTTGTTGAACATCTCTGCGATGATTCATGAAACTGGAGAAGCAGAGTCAAGACCAAAGCACGTGGCCAGTTTTTCGTATTATGTTACACAATCCTAAAATAAGGAAATCAGAGCATTAATGTAAAAGAAAACTTTTTTATAAATAATACACAACATCTGTCGTACGCAGTTTACTTTAGATCAGAAATGTTGGCTTGGGGCGGCGTGCAGTGCAAACATAAATGTACACACACTTCATCATTGTGTTGTTCAATTCAGCGCAGGACTATTTTATCCCATCATCTGTAAGATCAAATGTAAATCCAGGAGCAGAGCCCTGTAAGTTCGAACGCTGTGTAGTTAACAATTCCACAGGGCGACTGAGCAGAACCGGAGACCCTCTGAATTAGCAAAGGAAGGTCCTAACGCTCAATTGGCTGTGTGTGCTGACGGTTCACTGTGTAATTCCCAGACTCCGCGTGTCGCAATCAACTATCGAGCCAAATGCCACCGCCAACAAACTGTACCTGACCGCAGTCACCAATTCATAACTAGCAAGAGGACACAAAGACTTTTCAAAGTGCTTTCTCAGAACAAATGTTTAGATTACCAGCATTATTTTTTCCAATATTATTTTCAATGTTCACGCAAAATTTATAAGGGCATGTGTGAATAAATGATCGGTAACACACCCTATTCATTCTTGTTCAAAATACAGACTTCCGTCATCAGTGTGATAATGTCCTTGGAATACAACGTAATGAATTAGCTATTTTTGAATATCATGTTTTCTGATTATTTATCGACCATTTATACATGTTTGCATTAATTTCCTTTATTATTATGGTTTCTGCAATTTAGCTGAAGTGTTCAAATAAAAGATCAACTCACTGCCTGTTTATTAAACGGCAAGATGAGAAGTTGGAGTCCAAGCGGCTTCAGGATAGAATCCAGATTTGCAAAGTGCGCCGAATCTATATTCAGTCTCAAAAAACTTGTTTCACATTGACCTTGGGAATCGAGTGGGATAGTGGCCAAAACTGCAATTTCATCACACCAACAAGACCCAGTTTTCGTTTTTCTAAATTAAAGTGGAACTCGCATGAAGATTAATGAGATGAAACAAAAACAGAAATTGCTGGAGAACCCAAGCGGGGTCTGACAGCATCTGTGGACAGAAAGTAGAGTTAACATTTCGAGTTTGGTGACTCTTCATCAGAACTAAGATTAATGAGAGCTTAGTGACCTGAAACATTAACTGTGTCTCTCTCGCTCTCTCCACAGACGCTGCCTGAACTGCTGAGCATTTTCAGCATCCCCTGCTCTTATCTCAGATTGCTAGCAATTTCCAGTTGAGATTCACGGAGAGCGTGGTTAGATATTTTAGTTCATCCGAAATGGGTCTGTATGTGTTTCACTCGGAAACACTCCGGCTGTCCCGGGTCGTTGCTGTTAGCGAAGCGCGGATGAGCAGGGACGTTCTCTTTGTAATGAGGAGGGTATTTCCTTGTGAACATCGGGAGAACCCAAGGGTGAAACCGGAAGTGGACTGGTCCTTTAAACTTCACTCTTAATTTAGAGAGACATGGATTGTGTTCTGTTTAAGTCATGGACTGAAAAATATTCGCTAATTGAGAAAAATACTTGGGTTCTTTTGGAAAGGAATAGTTGATGCTGTGTACTGTACACCATGTTAATGGCTCTCTAGATTCCGGTGTTAGAGATGTTTGGAGACATTGAAAGAATCGTCACATTTCTTGAGGCATCTCCAAGATGTTTATTTCTGACCAAGAGCTTTCCATTAAAACGAAGTTTGAATTGTAAAGAACAGCAACACATGCAGGCTTCTCTGTATTAACATAAGGTTTGCTCAAAAAAAGCATGCAATCCGGATTTCATAATCATATTTCACATCCTCTCTTTAAATGTTCCCCCACCCCCTGCAGGTTTGTAAAAATGCCTGTGCTCCTCCTCTCCCAGCTGATTTAGTTGGAGTTTCTGATGCAGACGCAGCTCAAATGCTGCTGATTCTTGTTATGAAGTGACATCACCCGTATACATACACACACACACACGCTAACTCGAACCGAGGAGTACAGCCGTCCGGCGCTTCACGCTTTTGCAGTCGAGAGCTACAGGAATATGGCGTCCATAGGAGACTTCGATGCCCTGCACGCCAACATCCCGGCCACCAAAGTCGAGATCACCATCTCAGGCAGGTAATGTATATCCTGCAACTTGCCCCCACCCTGTCACTCTCTGTTTAATCACAGGTGAGGAAGGGGAATCCAGCAGACTGAGATGTTTGCGGTTCGCACTGTCCCCGAGCAGTGCTGAGAGACCCCTGTAGTAAACATGACTTGGACAAAGTCAAGTTAGCTCTGAGCAAGCGGGGATTTCGTTCGGTCCGTGCGATATTTGCATGTTTCTGGGCTCGGGCGAAATTCGTTTATCTTTCCTGGATGATTGTTTCGTAAGGCTAAAGGTCTAGAAGCTTAAGTTCCGGGAAGTTGTTAAGAAAGCGTGTCTGTGATTATAAAAGAGGGAAAATGTTAACTTTTACGCATTTTCTCCTGCGATATTGCCAGTAACATGATTCTGATTGGTCTCACGCCCAAGCCCGAGCAGACTGAAGAGACTTTGTTCAGAGTGACTGTTCAGTTCCCTACTCGCATTATCGAGGCGCGATGTATGCATATTATCATTACACACTGGTTGGCAAGAAGCAGCCGGAAATTCCGTGTGTTAACTCCTGCACTGCCGGATATACAAACCAAGTTGTTTATTGATAAACACTAAAGTTGTGGATTTTTTAAAAACAAAATATAGTTTTAAAAATCAAAACTTTTAAAAAAAATCTGTTCCACTGCTCAGGGCAGATGTATGGGCCAGAATGAGGACCGATATCTCCGTGTATAGACATACCACCCTTATCGCCTTTGTTTCCTATGAGGCAACACGTTGTCAGACATAATCTCTTTCCAATCTTAGTGATTGTCATGTGTACACTCATTAGTAGATTAAGGAAGTTGGACAACTCATTTGCAGACTTGGAAATTGATTACGTCGGCACTCTAGTTTGTTAAAATCATGAATTAACATTGAAAAGTTATTTAATTTTTTTGTGGTCTCCCGAAGAGTGAGCACCAAAAGCTTTAAATTTGCTTTCTGCCTGAATGCTTACCAGTTGCGTTAAAGGGATCCTTCGCATGAATTTTGATTTTAACCCACAAGTAAAGCCACTGTGTTGCCATCCACAAGGTAGAAATATTTCTGAGTCTAGGTCATGATCTGCTGCTCAAGCAATAACTTAAACCAGGCCAGAAATTGGAAGAAAGTGCAACATGTTCCCAGGCTTATTTCATACCTTGAACTCATTCTTTCCTCCATGCTTAACTGATACTGGGATGCCAATAAGAATAAGCCCCGATCTTGGCTTCATATTTGTTACTGTCTTAATCTGTTAATGAGTGTGTGACAATCACCAAGATTGGAAAGGGGACCTATTTTCATCCCAGGCTTGAACTGAACTGAGAAAGCCTTTGGATGTGTGGTTTCCATTCTTCCCCAGCTACACATTTTCCACTGTTTGCAACATCATTGCCACAGGTGGGCAATCCCAAGATAGTAAAGAATTTTTTGTTGCTGAAGAAATCATCATCAATTCTGAAATTACAACCAGAGCTACTCTGACTAATGGAGTGCCTGGCTCATGTGTTTTCCTAACATGTACCTTTTTGTTAAACATCACTGCTGCTTTATAAGATACATATTTATAATTTTGTTCACCCCTAGCTTACACACCCTTCCACTGCCACTCTTCTTTACTGTCTCAGTTATATTGCCAAAACAGTTGTTATATTTATTTTGTGATTGATCCCTGGAGGCACCAAAGGTCCTGCTGCAGGCTAAACAGGGTTTGGGAGTGGGGATGGGTGATGGTTACCCTACTTTAACAGATGCCAGAATCCAGAGGCACAGCTAACAGGCATTAGGAAATTAAGTTGATCCTTGATTGTTAATGTTTCTTCTGATTTCCCTCTGCTTTGGAGAAATGCTTAGCATCTGGTGGGCATCTGCCCATATCTGAGTGCTACAGACTGGCAACTTGTTCATGTGCCAGGCACCAGTCTACGTGTGTCATTGTAATAACAGCATGCCTTGTAGTGCCATTGTGTTACTGGTAATAAGAATATATTCAAACCTGTAATCATCTAGCATCCTGTATTTTAATTAATCAGAACCTTTTTCTCTTCTTAAGGGAATATTTGTTAGTATTGGGGTGCTGTTCTTCCTATTGTTAGCATTTTAGTGTAAAGGTTACTGCACGTACAATACATAACTTTGTGAAATATCTAAAAGAGAAATTTCAACTTGATTTAATAGGGTAGTTTTGAGATATCAACATACAGTTAAATATAGTTGCAGTACAAAACAAGAAACTATTACTTTAAATTTTGTTGATGCAAATGACTCACCAACTTTGCACAATCATATTGGTGCCCAGTGGTGTTCCAAACAAATTATTATTTCAAGATGGGTCAGATTGAAGATAAAATAATGAATGATGTGTGGATGACTGGGCTACAAAACAGCAAATTTATATAACAATCAAGGCAGTGCTAGAAAAACCGTGAGTCTAGAAATAAAAATGATATGCAATGTTGTAGCCAGTGTTCAGCAGCCCATCAAGATGATATAAGACTCTTAAGGTTACTTCAATACTTGCTGTTTCAGGAAAAGAGGTGAATGCTAGAAACAAGGTTGACATAATACAATGGAAGCATGATGCCACTGAATGGTGAAATTAAGTTTGGGTTTAGAATCATAGAATCCCTACAGTGTGGAAACAGGCCCTTCAGCCCAACAAGTCCACACTGACCCTTGGAGCATCCCACCTAGACCCATCCCCCCCAAAACCCACACATCCCTGAACACTACGGGCAATTTAGCATGGCCAATCCACCTAACCTGCATATCTTTGGACTGTGGGAGGAAACCAGACCACACACACGCAGACACGGGGAGAATGTGCAAACTCCGCACAGACAGTCGCCTGAAAGTGGAATCAAATCTCGGACCCTGGTGCTGTGAGGCAGCAGTGCTAGCCACTGAGCCACCGTGCCACCCATTATCACCATTACAATGCATTATCGCCATTACAATGCATTCCCAATCAAAGGCATGCTGGACAAAAGTCTTCGAGTAACCCATCTGCTTGGCCTCCTAGAATTGGCCGATTACTGAGAAAAAGGAAGTGAAAGATAATCTGAACATGGACAATGATATCTACTGGGATAAAAAGAATCTTAATTGTCAATGAATGTTCTGTCTGTAAGCTTCAATGAAAATCTCAACACGGTACCTTATCTGGTATTACTAAATGGGTTTCTAATAAAAACTGATGTTTGAAATAATCTGGTTCTGTTCACATTGGAGAATTCATGTTAGTTTTGTCATTCATGTCTGCCAAAATTGATGCCTAGACACTGCTAGAGCTGACTTGATTTTTGTTTGCAACTTTTCTTTTAACTGTCACTGGTGCTTTTTAAGAAGCATATTAATGTTGTTCCCAAAATTGCAGGGAATCACAAATGTCAAATCAATACACTTACTAGGTGATGGTAAACATTTTACCCAAAGAATATCCACAGCAACCTAGTATTCCCTTAGTGCTACTTCATTGAGATTCTGTCTGTTCACAGTTGAGCAACTACTTTTCAAATCAGAGAATGTATTCTCTAAAGCTGTGCAGTTTGTATCCTGAGTCTGTATCTTATAATTCTAATCCCTCATCATTTTTAGATACCAAAATATGCCCATTGATTGTTTACAGCAGACAAGTGTCAATATAAAACAACTTTCCCTCTCCTCTCCAGCGGTTGTATAATCTGCCTGCCCTACTGTGTGCACAATAAGAATGAGTAAAGAGTAATACCATAGTTTACATGGACTGTTTCATGTCCTTGCAATCAACTTTAAATTATTTGTCACTCGTGACAGCTTCTGAGCTTGTCTACATTATATATGCATGTAGTTACCGGTAACGCTGACAAATCAGAAAGACATTGGGTATATTGTCTCTGAATCTCTATTCATTTTTGAGAAGAAGTGTGGGCAATGTATGTGTGATTTAATGATGTAGTAGAGGCATGTGAAGCTTCTGTCTATACAATATAGAAGTGAAGGTGTGTCAACCATAAAATGTTCAGTAAACAGCAGTTCATCCATTGACTGGAGAATGTTTTGCTTTTGACATTCAGGCTGGTCTGATGGATTCAATGACTCTGAAAGAATTTCTTTTGGAGATCTGAGTGACATCATGTTGTCAATCCATATCTCTATTTGTGGAAGAGACTAATTAAACAATTAAAGTGATGCTCGACAGCTTGCAGTTTCTGGCAACAGTGAAGTTTAGGTACTACTAAATAGAACAGATTTAGTACATGGCATGGTGGGCTGGAATTATTGCAAAAAGAATCTAAACCATAAAGAATGGAAATACAGAACTGATTACTCACAGGAATAATGTTGCAAGTATGCATAGGAAAATGAAAGAATGTTGTGCGAAGCAACTGTTTATGTCACTGCCAATATAGCAGATTTTTTCATCTTTTCTGGAAGAATTCAGACATTTTCCATGTGCCTTTGTTGCCTGTGAAAAATTCTATGCAGACACTCTGACCAGTCAATTACTCATAAAACACATTCACCCAGGTGCTCTTACTGTATAGGACAAATGAAACATAGCAGTTCAAACTTAGTTTGATTGAAACACATGCTAAAGAAAACAACTTGTACACAAATTTAGTTCCTTTTCCCCGAACTAGGCTGACTGCCTGAAAAGCACATACACTACTCACTCTGGTGAACTTAATTGGGCTGCTGGATTCACTGAATGCCATCGACAGGGCGGTCAGAGTCTTCTTATTATGAAGGTGGATCTCACACAGAGTCTCACACTGAGAGAATGGCTGCCAGGTGTCCCTTCATTTCCCTTCTTTCTGAGCCCTTCTGGAATGTCGTAGAATCTCTACAGTTTGGAAAGATGAGATTCGGCCTATCAAATCCACACCAACACTCTGAACAGCATCCCATCCAGACTCAGTCCCATCCCCATACCCTATTCCCATAACTCTGCAATTCCAGCTAGTTTGCACATCACTGGACACTATGGGCAATTTAGCATGACCAATTCATCTAACCTGCATGTCTTTACACAGTGGGAGGAAACTAGAGCATCCAGAGGAAACCCACGCAGACACAGGGAAAACATGCAAACTCCACCCAGACAGTCACCCAAGGCTGGAATTGATTCTGTGAGGCAGCAGTGCTAACCATTGGGCCACCATGCTGCCCCTGTTCTCTGACTTCAGCCAATGTGGCCACAGGGCAGGGGTTATAGCATCCAATGAAGTTAGGCCAGGTCATTCTTGGTGTACTCATCCATGATCATACCATGGTGCCAAGAGGTGTGGCTGATACTAGGGAATACACAGTTACAATATAATGTCTGTCCCAGTTGTTCTGACTGAATACTGCTTAATGAGTTTCAGGTCATAACAACTTTGTCAATGCTCAATAAACAATACAAGTCTGGGCTGATCCTTGTCTGCTTTGATCATGGCCTCTTTGCATTCCATAAGGCCTTGCTTGCAGAAGCTGTTTAGCCAATTTTATGTTGGGCCTAGGCGCTTAGGTCGGTGTTGTTGGCTACACTTTACAATTTAAAATGACTGTGAGTATGCTTAGTATTCAGAGCTTGAATTTAAATCAAGAATAGTGTGTTGATGTATCTATCTTCTTGACCAAGTTTAGGAAAGATAACAGAGGAAATCTAAGATAACAAGGTGCAGAGCTGGATGAACACACCAGGCCAAGCAGCATCAGAGGGGCAGGAAAACTGACGTTTCGCATCTAGACCCTTCTTCAGAAAATTTCAGAAAATTTTCTGAAGAAGGGTCTAGACCCGAAATGTCAGCTTTCATGCTCCTCTGATGCTGCTTAGCCTGCTGTGTTTATCCAGCTCTACACCTTGTTATCTCAGATTCTCCAGCATCTGCAGTTCCTACTATCAGAGGAAATTTAAGATTGTTGTGACTCCTAAGGCTATGGGTCTCTGTATCTAAGAAGGCATAGCTTCTGGATAGTCATGTGTGTGGGAGCATAGGGAGGATTCCAAAAAAGAGAACGGCACATTAAATTGTGATACGATTGTCATACTAGTAACTAGTAACAATTTGTCTGGTTCAAACCAGACTATCAGTTTAAAAACAAATCAAATGAACTGGGACGGAGCTGGTTCATTGTTGTTCCGCAGACGTTTCATTGCCCTGTTGGGTAACATCATCAGTGCAGCCTCCGATGAAGCGCCGTTGTGTTTTCCCGCCTGGTATTTATACTGAGCTGGATTACCTCACTTCCGGTTTTCCTTTGCAGTGGAGTGTATATGGGATATTTGGGATATATATGGGACATACACTCCACTGCAAAGGAAAACCAGAAGTGAGGTAATCCAGCTCAACAGACACTAGAGTTTAAAAACCAGGCGGGAAAACACAACGGCGCTTCGTCGGAGGCTGCACTGATGATGTTACCCAGCACGGTAATGAGCAACAATGAACCAGCTCGGCGAGCCAACCAACCACAACACTTACAACCCGAGCTACAAATCTACTTCAAAACCTGAGAACTGGGAAGGAGTTAATGGGGAATATGATTAGCACAATGCCAGGAAGAAAAAGTGTTAACTTCTCAAATCTAAAATCTGAATGTGAAACTCAATTCTGCAGGGGGAAGCACCTCTAAATTCCACTACATTCTCTCCCAGTAATTTCTGATATTAGTAGCAAATATTATTTTGTGGATCATATTGACTGTAAGATCCTTGATTGGGGTTCTTAACCTTGGCCAATTGGGAGCCCTGGCTGACACATGTAAACAAGGGATTCAGAGTTTCCTCAATTCAGGGACTGGATCCAAGCTGGTTGGCCACAGCCAGTGTATTGTGAGCATGTAAATAAAGGGGGACTTGGTGACAGGATACCAGCCTCTGTGCAATTATTTCATAGTACAGTTCGAGAAAGGACATCGGTTAAACAGGATGTGAGATTTTTAACTTACTACCATAACTGAGTACATCAGGCAAATTAATCTGTTGAGTTCTGATGAAGAGTTACTGGATGCAAAACATTAACTCTGCTTTCTTTCCATAGATGTTGCCAGATCTGCTGAATTTCTTCAGCAATTTCTGTTTTTGTTTCAGATCTCCAGCATCCGCAGTTCTTCATTTTAAATACTCTATTATCCATTTATGTAAGTTTGACTGATCCCACACACTGGGAATGAATGTGGGATTGTCTGTTTGTAAGGATCGATCATTATGGATTCACTTGAGGAAATGGAGAGATCATTATAAAAAATAGCCATAACATTGATATTCATTTCACAAGTTACTTGAAGTAGCGTTTTCTTTTCCTTGCCTCTGAAATACTCATCAGCCGTTTGTCATTTCCAGCTGGTGTGTGCACCAGTTTATCAAATGTCTGAGAGAATCTTAGCAACTTTGTATTATGTTATTCTCCCTCCCCCTTTCTCAACGTATTGGTAATATTTTTGTGTGTTTCCTACAAATGCCTACCAATCCACTCAGTTCTAGGGTAACTTACCAATGATGACCATATTCCATGAAAAAAATATTAGAAACACTTGGCATCCCTTGGATGACTGGGTATTAAAGGAGCATTGAGATTTTTAAGTTAGAGAAGTTGGAATGGGAGAATGTAATAGGAACGTAGCAGCAGGACATTCAATCTATAAAGCCTTCTCAGCCATTCCAGACAAGGCTGATCATTTACTTTAACTCCTTTTTCCTGCAGTATCTCCATATCCCTTGATGTCATTAGTATCTAGAAAGCTATCGATCTCTTATCTTGGATATGCTTCTGCAGTCCGCTGGGGTTTATTCATGCATTCAATTTGGAAAACTGATTTCACTGAAAGCAACTTCCAATAATGTACAGCTGCATGCATTGTAAGTGTGTCCTGATTAAATTGCTGGGTAAATTTGGACCATAGGCAGAAATATTGGAACAACTGCACATGTAATTTTGTGCACATGGAGTCACTCAAAATTCATTTTGACTCTGAACCTAACCTAACGTTAAGAGAAAGTTGGTACAGACTAACAGTATGAACATCCTATTTCTCTCCTTTATGAACAGACTAAGAATGGAGCTTGTCTGTAGGGAGTATGAAAATGATCATTCAGCAGTGTTTTGTGTTCCAGGCAGGGAGCTAAATCACATTGAGAGGCGATGTTTATTGTCCATCTCTTTTATCTATTGAAGTGCTTTGGATGGTGAGCTTGTCTCGAAAAACCCTTCAAAGTAGGATAACAGATATTTAAAGGAGAAAGTACAGTCAGTGCTTACAGTAATGAAACTGATTCTTTTCCCCGAACATGAGAAATGTAATCAAAATGCAACTTATTTCCTTGCCCCTTTTCTGTACTTTTGGTTGTCTTTGGTTGTTTCTTGATGATCTAATGTTTTCTGAATTGCTCAGTTTCTGTATTTAAAGTAATATTTTCATGAGAACCTACTAAGTTTCCTGTTTTGCTTCTTTTGATGGAATTCCCCTTATAAATGCAACTAATTCCATACTCCACTAAATAATTGTAAACCTACTTGAATTTGTGACAACTTTGAGAAGATATGTTTAATCTTGTTTTTTCTCCTCAAACTTTGGTGTTTGAGAGTGTCTGTACTCACTTAATGACTTTACTCCTTGTGTTCCAATGAAGGAAGTGAATCATTTTCAGTTATACCTTGAGTGAGTGAATTTTCATTTTAATTTAGTCCTTGTTTTGTACCTAACCAACGTGATGAAAATGTATACTGCCATTAATCAACAAGTACTCAACAAATTTTATATTTTAATAGATGGGAAGCGATTTAAAAAAAAATTCATTACATTGATAATAATTCTACATGCTGAAATGGATTTTTCATGAACTTATTGAAATCTGTAACCCTTGCTGAATTTAGTCACTATTTAGCAATCATTTATTGAAAAAACAGAAGCCAGAAAGGTCTCATTGATTAAGTGCACTGTACTGCATGCGGTGAAAATAAGAGATACAGATAGGGAAGATGCAGGTAATGATCTGTAGTGTCTACTCATTTTACTGATTTTAGTCTGAAATGTGGAGTAATGGCTTACTACAAATTGCTCATGCATCAAAACTATTCATGTTTCATTGCAAAGGTTTTCAAATTTTATTGTTACTTTCCTATCTCGTTCATTTCCCTTCTCTTAACAACATGTTGAAAGATCAGCCAAAGTTTGCTTTTGATCAACATGTTCTTCTGATTCATTATCCCTAGTGAAACTGGAATCAATGGGTATCAGGGGGCAAACTCTCTGGTGGCTGGAGTTATGCCTGACACATTGCATGATGGTCATGGTTGTTGGAGGTCAATCATCCCAGCTCCAGGACAACTCTGCAGGTGTTCCTCAAGGTAGTGTCCTTGGCCCAACCATCTTCAGCTGCTTCATCAATGACCTTCCCTTCGTCATAAGGTCAGAAGTGGGAATGTTTGCTGATGACTGCACAATGTTCAGCACCATGCACAACTCCTCAGATACTGAAGCAGTCCATGTTCAAATGCAGTAAGATCTGGACAATATCCAGGCTTGGGCTGACAAATGGCAGGTAACATTTGTGCCACACAATTGCCAGGCTATAACCATCACGAATAAGAGACAATCTACCCATTGCCCCTTGGCATTCAACGATGTTACCATCACTAAATCTCCCACTATCAATAGCCTGGGGTTATCATTGACCAGAAACTCAAGTGGACTCACCACATTAACATAGTGGCTACAAGAGTAGCTCAGAAGCTAGGAATAGTGCGGTGAATAACTCATCGCCTGACTCCTCAAAGCCTGTCCATCATCTACAAGGCACAAGTCAGGAGTGTGATGGAATACTCCCCACTTGCCTGGATGAGTGTGGCCCCAATAACACTCCCATCCAGGACAATGCAGCCCGCTTGATTGGGACTACATCCATAAGCATCCACTCCCTTCACCGCCGACGCTTAGTAGCAGTAGTGTGTACTATCTATAAGATGCACTGCAGAAATTCACCAAAGACCCTCAGACAGCACCTTCCAAACCCAAAATCACTTCCATTTAGAAGGGCAAGGGCAGCAGATACATAGGAACATCACTAACTTCAAGTTCCCCTCCAAGCCACTCATCATCCTGACTTGTAAATATATAGCCATTCCTTCATAGTTGCTGGGTTAAAATCCTGGAATTCTCTCTCTTAATGGCACTGTGGGTCAACCCACAGTAGGTGGACTGCAGTGGTTTAAGAAGGCAGCTCACCACCATCTTCTCAAGGACAACCAGGAATGGGCAATAAATGTTGGCCAGCCAGCGATGCCCACATCCCACAATGAATAGAAATAAAAAAAATTATGGGTAAGTATATGGACATGAGGGGGCTTGTATTAACTTTCTGAAACACAACCTTTTTCAGATGGTAGGTTTCTTTTGATGTGCAAATCTGGATCTTATGAAGTGAATAGACCCCTAATTTCTATTGTTGGACAGAGCTGGTTGGCAGTGCAGCAGTGCACCTTCACCAAGTTTAAATGTCATAACGGCGGACAGGCCTGAGAAAGGCAAGTTTAAAGTTATTTCAGTGGGGTTAAAGAAGGAAGTGGAACATTCCACTTGGCATCGGCCTTCCTGGGTCACTTTCTCTGTGATTACAATCCTCAATTTTGGACATGCCAGCCTGCTGGCTTCCCAACTGATGTTGCAGTGGTTTGATATGTGAACTATACTGGGACATCTGCTTGAAGTGGGAAGGTCTCTGGTTTGAATTAAAAGTGGCCTAGGCCTAAGAATGATTCTGGCCTTTTTGTTGCTGGAACAGGTGGATTCCAGGAACATTTCATTGGTCTGCTGGCTACATGATAAAGTCTGTCTCAAGAAGTGGGTATGGTTAAGGATGACTGTAGTATACCTTTGGTTCTCTTATATGCTTGATAGTGTCAAGAGAGTGATTAAACACAACAGGGCTCCTGACACCTGCAAAACTGTACCTGGATGAGCAAACATCTTCAGGATTGATGAGGAAGTTAAAATTGAAGTTAAGTAATTTTTAGAATGAAACAGCAATAGCCTTAGCTAAATAAACTTGATAGAATCCTTTTTAGTTCTAAGAAAAAACAGGTTATGTTCAGTAGAATGTAATTTATAGCATGGTATTAATTTGAACATGGTTTCATGGTTTTCCAGTCAAGTCTTCACAGGTACAAAATTACATATCCTATTTATGCTACTATATTTATTTCAAGAAGAACACTGTATTGAGGTCATGATAGTATAACATTGTGATGTTAACTCAATCAAATAAAGCCTACAGTATGAATGTTTATCAATCCAGCCAATTTTTAGGCAGTGGTGACCACAATTTTTGAAAGGCTGTTAGGAACTGCAGTAAATTGAATCTGGTCTGAAATATACAACAGTATAGAACTTTTAATCATTAGAATAAAAGAAACATGGACACATTACATTGCTTGAATTTGTCCCTTATTTATCACTATAATGTTTAGGTGTCAAAGTAATCTGCACTGTGTCATTTTAAAATATTTGTTCTGATTCTTTGAACTTTCATCAGCTCCACTAAACACCACAGTTGACTGCTGATTCACTGAAGCCACTTATAAGTCAAGTGCATCCAAGTTACAGTCTATAGTTATTGGCATGTTTTGATGTATCTACATTATACACAGCAGTAGAGCCCATCTCCTAATTTTACTTGGGTGTCTTTGTTTCAGATTTAAGTAGGCTGATTTTTTTTATTTCACCAATAATATGTGTGAATACATTGTGCCAAAGCTTAGTCGCTGCCATTGTCTGAGTCCTTCAACTCACTGGGTTAGCTTGAGTTTTCCACTCCAATGTATGTGTAAGAGCATTATGATTACTTCCAAGTCTACCGTTTTTGTTTTGATGAAGTCACATATATTTTTCTGTTCAAGGAAAGGAAATCTTGCCATTGGGATTAAATATCAACTACAAAGATTATTAAATTGCTATCTTTAGTTTTAACTATTTTGGTAATATTTTAGTTTACAAACGATTGCCTGTGGCACTGGCAATATAGTCCTGGATGTTCTATAAAACCTGAATGAACACAGTGATGTCAAATGGTTACATTGTTTTTGCTGCTTCAAAATCCTGTCCAACATTTTGCTGTGAGATAGTGGGAACTGCCAATGCTGAAGAATCTGAGATAACAAGATGTAGACCTGTATGAACACAGCAGGCCAGGCAGCATCAGAGGAGCAGGAAAGCTGATGTTTCGGGTCTGGACCCTTCTTCAGAATTTCTGAATATTTTCATCCAGCTCTATACCTTGTTATCTCAACATTTTGCTGTTATGTGTTGGAGGTGCCATCTTTCAAACAAGAATTAAATGTGATAGAATCTGCGCTATCAGGCGAATAAAATGATACCATGTACTATTTTAAAGAAGAGTAAGGGAGTTTTCATATATATCCCGGCTAATAGTAATTCTTTAATTAAATTCATTAAAGAATTTATATGGTTACTTACACATCACAGGTCACTGAGGCAAGGCAAAACTTTGGATGACTTCAGACTAATGGAGGGGAAGCTTGGAATAATCATGTTAAGTAAGCAAGCATGGCTGAGAGTTTCTGTAGCCGACAAGCTGAGACATGAACTACACCTGCCCCCACACCTCCTCCCTCACTACACCTGCCCCCACA